>CM060706.1:73694706-73896225 GCA_030686995.1 Artemisia argyi
CTGAACTACATAAGGAGATGATGGATCGTAAAACTTATGACTTGATGCGTGAGTTGAAAGAAATCTCATTAGCAATTAAGGGCGCGCCATCAAGAATTTCTCTTCCTGCCATTGATATATTTATAACTATATAATTGTTGCCCTTATAGTAGTGATATATATATATATATATATATATATATATATATATATATATATATATATATATATGTAATCTCCATTCCAGTATACTGATTATGCCTCACATGTTTTTCAATATTTCTTTTTCTGAAGAGAGTGCTTTACGTATATTTAATTTGTTATATATAATACTTACTACTAAAGACATTAGAAGGGTTTTTTTTTTTTTTTTTTTTTTTTTTTTTTTTTTTGAATGATATAAAACTTGTGCTCAAAATGATCAACAGCATCATTACTGCCCATGAGGCCATGACGCAATATTTTGTACGACTTCACGTGAGCCAAACAAACATTAAGGGTCCGCTTGGTTCAAAATGGGGAAAGACAAAGGGAAAGGGAAAGGAATGCAAAGGAATGAGTGAGGTGGGTAATCAATACCTTACCCCCTCAATTTACTCTATAATGGTTGATTACCCGGTACGGGGTAATCAATCCTTTACCCCTCACTAACCAAGCACAAGGAATGAGGGAGGTGAGCCCTTAATGAATACCTTACCCATTCCCCCTAAGATCTTTGTATCATCATTCATCAACATACGTAGCGACTAAATGAAAACACGTTGCTTATTTCAGCAATTGACAAAGTGTTGTCACAAAATAGTAAAAAGGGTGGTAAGTAATAAATATACATATGTGATATGTGTCCTTGTATATGAAACATGCAGTGGTCTCTTTCTTCCTGTCTGCAACTTTTTAATAGAAAGTGTCACAACTCACAAGACAGAAGGATAAAAGACAACATCGATCAATGACATTATATAGATACTATTTGAATTAAACAATGATATTGTTGCTCTCACGTTGCGAATATGTTTTGACTAACACTAAGAGGCAGTGTACTTAATTAGTTACAACTAGATGGTAAATTCTTCGTGCACGACTAATGCTAAACCTAGTGGAAATACTACTTGTAAAGTAATCTAAACACTTAATTCAAGGGGTTCAATCTAAGAGATTGGCACGATGATTTTAGCTTAAACTAATAAATAAATGAAGTTGTGATCAATGAGGGACGAACGTGGTAGCCCAATTCATCCTACTACGTCCTCCTGATTCGTCTGCAAGTGCAATGATCTAATATTACTTCCTTTGGTGAATCAAATGCAGGCTAGGCCAGATGGTCACTGTTACCTAGTCTTATGCATATCAATCCTTAACCTGATGGTCATAGTGTTAATAAGCCTCAAGCATGCAGTAAGCGTGTCAACCATAGTTGTCAATAGCGAATAGCGGTAAATAGCGACAAGCCACCTGTATGCTACGTAGCGAATAGCGATAAATAGCAACCGTTATTTGTGTTTAGCGATAAAATAGTAGCAAAATAAAAAGATGTTTTACCATTCAACACATAAACATTTGTAAACATTCAAAACACCAAAATAGCTAAATTAGTCTATTAGTAATCATCTAAATCATCAAATGTCGGCTCCAACTCATCATCATCATCGTCACCAAGGCCATCCACAGTCGGCTTGAAATGTTTATAAGCCCCAACATCATTTTCTTCAGCATCGTCCAAATCACCCACATTTTCATCTTCATCTACTAAGCATCTTCTTTTAGGCCTTGATCGAGATGTGGAGGCCTTGCCACCCCTTTTACGCCCACTGTTACTCCCACTTTTACTTCCACTCGGCCTCCTACTTGCCCTTGTCTCATAAGCTGCCTCACCCGCCCCAGTAGCCTCCGAAACATGACCCCATCTCAAATCTTCACCCTCAAACCCGGGGCATTTGCTTCATCTTCATCATCGTCCGATTCGTCCCCGTCCTCATCCTCATATTCATGCTCATCCATCATTAACCACTCATTCGGATCTAGTACATGTGCATCATCTAAGAAAATCGGGTCAATGGTATCACGCATATCATATCTTCTTCTAAGAGCCCGATTGTACTTGATGTACACAAGGTCACTAATCCTTTTCTGCTCCAATCGGATTCTTTTTTTGGAATGAATATGTTCAAATACACTCCAATTGCGTTCGCACCCGGACGAGCTACAAGTCAAACTAAGCACCTTGACTGCAAACTTTTTAAGTGCTGGTGTTGATGCTCCATATTGCATCCACCACTCCGCTGGTGCAAGTTTATCTATAATTTTCTTAGCAATTAAGCTTCCAAAAATCCCATTAGCATGTCGATAAACCGGGAGCTCGGTATGAATCTGCATTTGCTCTTCCATGGTCAACGAAAACTTCTTAATGCAAGCATGTAAACCACTAATCACCTCAGCACAATCCTCCACCGCCTCTGAATTCTTATAGTACAAACTCTGATTCAAGTAATACCCCGCTGCGTGGAGAGGTCGATGTAACTGACAATTCCACCTTTCATCAATAATTTTGAATACTTCATTATACTTCTGTTTTTTGTATTTAAAAGAGGCAGCAATAGTCTCTTTTGCCCTATCCATAGCCTCATAAATATATCCCATTGGAGGCCTTTTCTCCCCATCAACCAAACGAAGCACTTGTAACAGCGGTTCACCAACGTTCACAGCAAACTTAACATTATTCCAAAAGCTAGGCAACAATATAGTGTTTGCCGTTTGCCTACCACCTACCTCCTTTGCAAACTTGCTTATGTTCCAATTATCAGAAGTGAACAGCTTTTTCAAGTGTTTCTTATTCGCTTTAAAACTTTCAAGAGTTATAAAAGCTGTAGCAAATCGTGTCTTTGCGGGCCTAACCATGTCTTTTTGCCCGGTGAACTCTCTCATCATGTTAAGTAGTAATGTGCGGTTGTATATGTATGTGTTCACTGCAATAGCCCTTTCAAGAGTTTTCTTTAAATGTGTCAATTTGAAGATGTCTTCCAAAATCAAATCAATACAATGAGCGGCGCATGGAGTCCAATATATGTGCAGATACTTCGCTTCCACAAGTTCACCAGCCTTAACATTGTTGCTTGCACTATCCGACACAATTTGAATCACATGATCCGGGCCAACTTTCTGGATATAGCGGTCAAACAATTCAAAGAGCTTATCACCTGTGTGAGAATAGCTAGAAGCATCAACCGAATCAATGAACATACTCCCTCGAGGAGTGTTCACTAGAAAGTTGATTAACGCCCTTCCTTTCTGATCTCTCCATCCATCACCCATCAACGAACACCTGTAGATTGACTTTTCTGCTACATTATCTTGCATAAGCTTTTTGGTATGCTCCAACTCTAGCTTCAACATAGGCACCCGAACCTCATGATAAGTAGGAGGTTTTATACCAGGACCATGTCGAGCAACCGCTTCAAGTGCTGGCCCAAAACTATCATACTTCACAGCATTAAACGATACACCCACATCATACATCCATCGACAAAACTTTTGCACATATTCCAATCTCAGCTTCTTTTGGACTTGGGCATGTTCTTTACTTCCAACTAAGTGCCCGCCTTTTTTCCCCGACGTGGTCGATGGCTTGAACATCGCATCTAACGGGCCTTTCAGTTTTTTATTAGCCATTGAAGATGTGGTTGACATGGGCCTCTTTCCCTTTGATTGAGTAATTTCTTCTTCATCTTCATCTTCATCTTCATCAGCTTCTAAATCAATTACATCATCATCAAAATGTGGTCTATTGTTCAACAATTCTTTTACTAGCTTTTTCTTTTCAAACTCTTCTTTGAATAAAGCCTTCACTTGGGCCGGAACTTTTGTACATTTCGTAACATCCGGTGAATCACCAGCAAGATGATGTTTTTGTCTTGTAATCCCCCCTCTGGAAACAAAGGAACAGAAATTGCACTTCACATGATTTTTAGTCCCCTCTATCAAACTTGCATAGGACCACCCTATGTCTTCTTTTCTACCCATTTTGTATTTCTGTTCACAAACACAAAGATAATTACTAATTAGACAATGCAAAGTTGGAATTAGATGATTCAAAGTTGGAATTAGATGATTCAAAGTTGGAATTGAAGATTGGAGAAGTAATTACCTGAAGGTGACGGCGGCGGCGGCGGAGGTGATGGCCGAAGGTGACGGCGGCGGCCTGCCGGAGTTGATGGCCGGAGGTGACGACCGGTGGGATTGAAGATTGGAGATGTGAATAGCGGCTGATGACCGCTTAATTGAAAGAATATATAAAAAAATAAACCCTAATTTTGCTTTTATACTTAATAGAAAGAAAAAAAATCAATTATGTCGCTATTTGGTCGCTAAATGAGAATAGCGACTGTTGGCCGCGACGCTATGTAGCGCGCTATAGCGACCGCTATCGTCGCTATTAACAACTATGGTGTCAACTACTCTATATGATTTATCTCGGTAGCCTAATGGTCATAGTATCGACCTATTCTCCCGCAAATGGTCATCTATAAGAGAATACGCGCCAACTTGCTTGTTTTAAGCATAATTCGCCTAACCTAGGGCTTGGTCCACTTCTAGTCCTAATGACAAATCTAGTGAAGGTCATTATTATCACTAACCCTAACCATTATGATAAGGATCATAAATCACATAATGGTCATCTAGCAATTCATAATCTAGCAATAGATGGCATATGGTAAATAAGTAAATGAACGAATCGAATGATAAACATGTAAAATATCCAACGGAAACATATTAAATCAAAGTAAACAAATCAGTTAAACATAATAATCATAAACTCGGCTAACACAAAAGGGTGTTAGCACATAATTTCAGTAGCAATGCACAAAGTATGAAATAAAGATAAACGAATAGAAGTCATTGTGAAACAATACGCTAATTGAATGATTAAACTAGATATAATAATGATATGAGATGTTCTTCGATGGTGGAATGACGTTTGTTGGTCTTCTTTGCCTTTGAAATCGCCTAGGAGTCGACTGGAGTAGAGAGAATGATGCCCTAAGTCGTGTTTAGGGCTTCTATTTATAGTTTTCTAATATCGACCCCAATACGGTGTATTCGTTTCTCAATACGCCATATTCAATATACTATAAGTGGGCTCCAAGTAATAAAATATACTGGTCAACCCTCTGACCAGCCTTCAATACGGCGTATCACCGGAATTGGATACGCAAATCACGTCTTCATCAAATCTTGACAAGGGCTCAAATACGACGGTGTATCGCCGAATCCTGGATACGCCATATTCTTCTGAATATGTCTTACGTCTTCATTGTCTTGGGCTCTTATACGACGTATCCTTATTTCTGGATGCACCGTATTAATTTAATTACAGCTTTTCTTGAAATTTTCTAAGTAAAGTATACGGCGTATCCCCATTTGCAGGGGTATGCCATATTCATTTTCTGATAAGGTAATTTCTTCTTTTTACATATTCATTTTCTGATAAGGTAATTTCTTCATTTTAGCTTTAAATATCACTATTTTCCATATGTTTTTTTTCTATTTTTGCACCAGATGTACTAAGAATAAGAAATATGAATGATAAAGTTCCAATTCTTAGATACAAACATAGTAAAAGGGCAATATATATGGGATAAATGATACTCAAAATTAGTACTTATTTGATCATATCAAGACTGAATTCATCACCACGCCTATTTTATGATTGTGTTTGGGTGGGAAGGGGGGGGGGGGGGGGGGGAGATTTATAAGGGTTTACAATAGCTTAAAATTTTAAAATAGGCTAGCTTATATAAAAAACATTTTTTTTATCACGGGGGGAGATTTATAAGGGTTTACAATAACTTAAAATTTTAAAATAGGCTAGCTTATATAAAAAACTTTTTATCACGTAAGCTTACAATAAGCAACAAGCGTATCTAAGCTCAAGCCAAATTTAAAATAAATAAATAAATAAATAAAGCTTATAGTATAATTGATAAACACGTAAAAGATTGAAATATATGTGAATAATTTTGATGTATTCTTATTTTATTTTACAGTTATAAAGTATAAAGTTCAACTCCAACTCTACGAAAATATAGAATTAAGCATTTAGCTGTAAAATAAGCTCAAGCTCATGCTTCATCTCTAGCTAGCTCAGACTACAACTTCAGCTTAATCTCTATCTTCAGCTACTTTCGCGAAGCATACCACATGTCTCTTATACTCTAGGATTTCAATCATATCGTACAAATGCAATTAAAAAATATAAACCAAGACATAATAAATGGGCCAAAATAATGGATTCTATCGATCGTGTCGTTTTATGTAAATGATCATGAATTTGATGAATTTGCGATTATGATGAATAAGTTAATAGGGCAGACAACATGACATCGGTGTTATTGAAGGATTGACAGAAAGAAGATTAAATGGGAATAACAATCCACTTTAATTGCATCCATTATGTTGTCTTAGTTGACATTTTTTGAATCCATAAGACGTGTTTGAAATTTAAATTTAATAAACTCTTTGCATGGAATTCAACTTGACAAGTAGTACGTTATTCTGTTAAAAAAAAAAAAAAAAAAAATGTAATATCGAGTAACAAGTTCTATATAAAAACTTAATCATGAATAAAATGGGGTTTACATTGCTTCATGTATCTGAGAATATTTATGACGTACTTGAATTTCTAATAAGCTTGATCTCTATTCCTAGCTAAGCCTATTCTCAAGTTTCATGAATTACAAGAATATTGTAGCTAGTGACATATGGAAAACATGTCATTAGAAATCAAAAGTGTCACTAAATCGAATTTCATGTGTTTTACGCAAATGGAACTCGATCGGTAAGGATCTATTAGTGACACAAAATAGTGTCACTATATTTTCAAGGATATTGTTTCTGTGTTTATTAGAAATACAACCATCTGTTTCATCTCGCATTTAAAAGTTCATTTTAGATGATATCAATAATGTTTACACATTAAAAGTTGAAAGTTATGGATATCTAAAAAAACATTTAATTATCAGATAATGCATGCCAATAAGTTATAAATCTATCTACTACGCAATGAAGTACTGTATCTAATAATTTCAAATATTACAAATTGAACATATTCAAATGATTGTACTTTTTTGTCTATACAAATCACAATTATATTTCAAACCAAGATTGCTAATATCTCAATCTTACAATTACGTTCTAAGCTAGTGTTGATTTCAATGTGGAGAAAGGCTAGCTAGCTATTATTAGCCAATAAACTCAACATTTTGATTGATTTCTGTCAATGTGTCATATTGTCATTCACAACTATCCTAGTACGTAGTAACTAATAAAAGGTCTAGTTTGAATAATAGTTGATCAAATAAAATTACATTGCCGTAACATTACCAAAAGACTGAAAAGAAGAATTCTGTAATTTTTGTTCCATGTTACTCACAATCGTATTTAATATATAAAAGTAAGGAACTCGCTAGGACGTAAAGCTGACGCGGGATTAGAATTCTATAATATCGAGCAATTAGGAGGACAACGCATAGGAAGACCACTTTATTGCTCATTATTGTAGATATGTTTAGTATTCTTAGTAGTTTCATCGACATGTTAACAACTTGAGTCAAACTAGTAGCAATGTCTTAGCTTTACATGGTGATGAAGATAGCAACCAGCTCTGTCATGATTAAATAAGTTTTCAGGTTGCACGCAGAATAAGAAAAACGTGAAAGATTAGAAAGAACGGAGAAGATTTTCGATATTTGGCTTGATGATGGTAGAATGTTAGCAGATGATCCAAAACTGAAGCCTCGGGTTTCCTGTATACATCATAGAGGGGTGGGTTACATGCCAAGAATTTTCAAAAAAAAATTGAATCGTTTATTAGTTCGATGTTGTCTAGTTGCTTCTAGGGGTGACGGTGAGTACGGGCCAATTATAACCCAAAATGAACCAAAACCATTTATCGAAAGCAAAATATTGGTAGAAAGAGTTTATCATGATTCTTGTAGCCAATACTTAAGACTTCACGTATGACTAGTCATCGACGCCAGAAGGAACTGTTACTACGCTTCATGATTCTTATCCCTAGTTGTTCTTTTAATTAGAACGGGCCAAAGCAATCGATCATGGACCAGTAACGATGGATCATTGGCGGCCCATAATTTTTGGCGGGAAAAGCCCAACGTAATACGGCGTCACCCCCTTTGGGTTTTAATATCTACGAGATTGGCGATGGTCCGCCGCGTTGCGGGCGGGCCTGCTATCCGGCCGAGATTATTATGTGTAAATTTTTTTCGATAATGGGTTGGAGAGATATTTTGTGTGATTTTTTTTCGATAACGGGCTTGTTATTTTGCCGAGGCGATTATGTATAAATAAACTAAAATACTTTGTCTGTTGTAATATGATTTTTTCCATCTAGTTGGTGGGAAAAAAAGGGATGCAAAATGGCGTCGTGCACACTCGGTCTAATATAAACAGATAATTTGTAACGGATTTGCGCCGTTGTTTTAGTTAATAACCATTTTATAGTGTATTTTATATTGAATTTGTTTAGTAATTAGTTTTTTTTTTTTTTTTTTTTTTTTATGTATATTATATTGTATAGTTTTTGCAAAATGATTTTTTTTGTACATTAAAACATTTAAGTGCCCTAATGTATAATATATTATTTATTATGTTTTTTAGGGTATATGTATATTTTTTGGTTTGTGTTTTACTTTTTTGGTGCCGTTTTTTTCCTTAAGATTTCAAAGAGTAAATGCATTGTAACATTAAACATTTAAAAAGTTTCCTTTATAAAAGTAAATAACCTATAGAAGTCGAAGCTAGTGTTATGAAAACTATTATCGGTTTGGTGTTAATCTATCTTATGCGACTCATTTAGATTATAAAATAATGCAAATAAATTGCTATTACCATTTATACATTCGATTAAACCTCTTTATATCAGTGAAGGATCCATTAAAAATCAAAGTAAACTAAAAGAATTACAAATTAAAAGAAGGCCAGACCAACTGAAATTTAGGACCTTATGGAATCACAAACAAGCTAGATGGTTGCTGCATCATTTAGCAATCATACATTACCAAGCAACAATGTTAGTCATTTATTAAAATACATAATGATGTTTGTATTGTACTAAAACCAAAGTGTTTACAGGTAGTAACAATCTACAAACTTGCAAAAGAATTTTTACATGGTCCTAAACAAATATACATCCGTATAACTTTCTCTAGCAGTGAGTCATAAGGCTTCCCCTCAACTCAGTATTTTTGGTTCTTGAGAATGGTTGTCAGCTCTCCCTTGAGTCATCATCTATCATCCCTGTCAATATGCAACAGGAAATACGGTTTCAGTCATTGAGGTTATCATCACAATTTTCTTTTAACTATTATACAATATCTGTATTCGTATACACTATATGAGAACTACAATAAAATTTTAAACTGCACAAATATAAAAATGGCATTCAAGGCTTACATTGAATAAGTTCGCTGCCACACTTTTCCTGGCGAATCCAAACACTCAAACACCACTTTGCTGCACTCGAAGTTTAACCAGTTAGATGAAAAAAAATAAGCAGGTTATAAATGTGTCGGAACAGGTGAAAATCTTTCTTGCTTATCTTGAGAAACAGGTCGTATGCATTTATTTATTTGTTTTGCTTGCCATGATTTTATTTTCTGGTTCATTAATTGGCTTTTTTCTTGTGCATTTTTTTGTATTATATGGTCAAATGTATGGTCAAACTGTTGGAGATGTGAAAGGTTGATTTATATTCATGCATTAGCAATGATGGGTTACTATTCATGGGGAGTGGCTCAATAGTTGTAATTAAAGATTTCAGGCCTTTTAAATGCTGTATTAATAGCCATTCACAAATCTTAAGAAAGAAGGCTGCTATTTAAACACACAAAAAACCTAACTGTTTCATAAAAAAAAAAAAAAAAAAAAAAAAAAAAAAAAAAAAAAATTGACAACTCCCTTGCCATTTTGCAAAGAGCTTGCTGCTGCTGGGTCAAGTTATGTGAAGGATATGATGATCGAGAAGTTTAAGAGAGAGGCAAGTGTTTTGTTGTTGGATGAGCTTGAGCTTAGAAAGAAAGCCCAAGAAATCAGGTCTCGTATAGCTGAAAGGGAGTTTGTGATTGAAGAGCCAAAACAGCTGTTCCCTTTTGATTCTGCTGTGCTAAGCATTTCAGAGTTGACGAACATGCAAATCCAGGACTCGGCAGAAATCTCAGAGATTCTGGCGACTGTTTCAAAGAAACAGACCCGGGCAGCTGAGGTCCAGAAATTCATTGAATGGCTGAATGGGCAACCATATTAAGCTTTTGTTGGCTGGTATTCACAAATTTAGTTTTTTGGGCATAGTCTTTTGTTGGTCTGGTTAGGTATGGGGGTATCCTGTGATGGAATCTAAGTATGACCTAATTTTGTGGGTACTTTGCATGTAAATAATTGCTTAATTACATATTATGTCTAGTTTTATCTAATCAATGAAAAGGCATTCTTGTAACGTACCTGGTTTTTAGCGAATAGCATGGTATTATGTCATTTGTTTGCTGGAGCTATTTGATATAAACGTGCGCTGTGTGACCTAGTACATAAGCAGAGTGCCTTTGTTAGAATAAAACTGATAATCAAATCTAATCTATAAACCTGAATGTGGTCAATACCGATGTCTAAAAACTCACAGCATGAGGACTGCTCATCATTCTTCCGTATCCTCTGCATCATCTCTGTATTGAAGGTCCCTGATAATCACATATCATAAAGGTGAATATGAATTCCAACCATCTCACACAACTTAATCATGTTATAAGACACTTACAACATATATTTTATTTTTTTGCTTGTGTAGATGATTCATGTAAGTAGTCAAGATGGTATGATTTGTTGCAATCCCTGAAAAAAGTATGCATAACTGTGTAAGGATGTGTTTTCACATATTGATGGGATTGATTATAAAAGTTGATTATTATGGTTCAATATAGAAAAGACGTTTTTTCAGAGTGTTTGCGATTAGGCATCCAAACTGCTTATGTGATGATATGTAAGTTAAATAAGCAATTTGGAATCTGCAAATCCACGCAGCTAAGTTTAAAAGAACGACCACTTTTAAAAAGCAGCATGAAACATTTTATTTTTCAACCCCAACAGTGTGAACCATTTATAGGCGTGAGCGAAACAAATAACCATGAAATTACCTCGACTGGTGATATGGAACTGAGATGTAACGGAACATGGTAGAAAGTTTTCATAAGGCCTGCATAAGAGATAAGACAATTGTCATTACCATATGCGACAATTTAAAAAGAGCATGAAAGAATCCTTTTTCAAGGCTGACGGTGCGAATTATTTATAAGCGCTAGCGAAACAAACAGCTATGAAATTACCTTGGCTGGTGATACGCTACTTAAATGTAACGAAACAGATAGCTATGAAGGACATCGGATTGTTTACTTCAAGCCTGCAACATACAGTGAATGGGAAAGACATCATGAAATCATCTCAGGCGTATAATAACTTAAAAAATATATATATTTAAAGAGAGCGAAATTTCCTCTGGTGCTTGCTGTACGGTCGCTGGCAAATTGAAAGTTTGCTTGCCACATACTACACACATGTCGTAGGCTTTCACGTGTTCAACACAATCCTGAGGCCAAGTAATCAATCTATGATTGCAAGTATAATAATTACTAAAAAGATTACGGATTTCAGTTTTAATTAGTCGTACCTGATGATCCTAGTTGGCTGGGCGAATTCTAACCGTAAATAGCCAAAGGTCGAATAAAAATAGCAAAGCACACACACAAAGTGGGTGCATAGGCAACATTGTATCATTAGCAGAGATGTTATGGTCAATTGAGATCATATATTCAAATGCAACCCAGCTTTGCCATAGAATGGCATGTCAGATAGCTAATAGCTGGCTGGATTATTCCAGGTCTGACATGCCATTCTATCAGCAAAGCTGGATTGGCAGAACAGTTAACTGGATTATTTTAGTGGTCGACCTTCTGAATTATCTTCCATTGTGTTATTGTCATCTCATTACACTGCAACCCCATGACAACAAGAAGAGCCATGTCTTTGGTAACATCTTTTTCCATTATTTCTTGGCTTGTCGTTTTGACTGAATCATCTATAGTTCCTGAAAAGTGTAAACTCCTTACGCACTCAGATATATGTATATGTGGTTTTGTTGTAATTGGTTTCTGTGCATCCATTGTTAATTCCGTCTGTGCATGAGATGATTTGTTACGGCAGTGCTGGAAAGTAGGTTTTCTGCAAGAGTGTGCATGTTAGAATAAAGTCAGTAGTTATATGTAAGCATAAGACTGAAAATTGAGCTCTTCATTAGAATCATAAGAGGGTTTTAAATTTGAATGTAAAGAATGTTTGAAATTTT
Source organism: Artemisia argyi (assembly GCA_030686995.1). NCBI lineage: Eukaryota > Viridiplantae > Streptophyta > Magnoliopsida > Asterales > Asteraceae > Artemisia > Artemisia argyi. Next base: position 73,707,086 of record CM060706.1, read on the forward strand.
AGTAAAACTGAAGAAGTTCTAAGTGGCAACTGTTATTAGGTACATGTTAAGTGTTTTATAAAAAGGAAAGGTGATTAAAAGACATAAAAGATAGATAAATGTTGCACCATTTGAAAAAGGAATGAGTCCATGTTTATGCCAATCAGTAACAATGGTATTGGTTGTAAGATATTCAAAAACCAATTGCACACATGAATGATTATATGAAAGTAACAAAGTGGCAGGCTATACATACCAGTAATAAATAAAGAGTAACTATTTTTTTCTTTAACAAAAACAATCTTTCTGGGCTGTTAAAGGCTACTTTGTGACACACAAATCGCATGCTTTAGTAGATTTGTGTCGCACAAAATAACATTTAACAGCTCAGTTAGATATTTTTTTTAAAGGCTCTTTTGCAGCAAATGTTGTTTGCGTATACATAAGACCTGTTGGTTCAGACAAAGCAGAAAAGTTTAAGATGAACATGAAAGATATCAGTACAAAAAAAGAAATAGTAAATTGGGCACTAAAGGTAAAACAGGGGGCATAAGTACAAAATATATAAGTGGATAAGTAAAAGACAATATTAATTGTGACCCGCTGTAAATCTGGGTGAGATTGGTAAATCCAAATGTGGTACTAAAGACTCGGCATGGCTGTAACCATAACTAAATTACAGCAAAGTACTATGTAAAGTTAAAAAAATTAGGCTCAGATCAGAATATACACATATACTCGAAGCTGGAAAACCATACTGGATGCAACCTACAGGCTGCCTCGCCAAGGTACCATCCATCATCAGCACTTCTTTAATATTTTTTGTACACCATTTATATGACACATAAAATGGGCATCATAATCTTGGCCAACATCTAGACAGATACATTCATTCAAATCAGATCTTCCTCAACGCTTGCCAGCATCATCATACAATATTTTTTGTATAATAATTATTATAAGTATATATTAAACTAACAAACCGTGATGAAAGCAAGGCTCAGGCAGGTAAGTGACCGAAAAAAGGATACGGCCGAGATGGCTGCAAGTGTAGCAACTACATATTAGGCTCAGGCATGCGATGATGGCAGCGATACCAAAAACCCGGCCTAGCTGCAAACATTTGATTGCCAAGCCAGAGCACGGGTCTTGGCAAACAACGCTTGCCAATACAGTAAATAGTCTACGCTTTCATCATTGCCAAGATCATCATTGCCCCCTTAATATTTTTTGTATACTAATTATACCACACACAACATGGGCATCAGAATGTTCCCCAACATTAACACAAACACTAACGCAACAAATGATCATCGCAACGATACATCGATCTAAAAAGGTAGGGTTATATTATTTGGATATGCAGATGTTTTTTGATGCAAAAAATAGAGTATAGAAAGTTCTCATGTACTATACACGTGAGGCTTCACATGGGAACTGTACATGTGTTCAAAAGCATCCACAAATCATGTATGTTTAGGTAAAGATCATGTGCAAAATTGAAGCTAAGGCTTTGGATGATTGAACATCATATGTATTTTTTTTCTTTTTACAATGTACGTGTGCAAGTTTGTATATATACACGGTATACATCTAAAAGGGCAAGGCCAGAGCAGGTCAGAAAGCCCACAAATACACAGTGATCAGGCTAAGCAGCAGACCCAAATTTTTGGCGGGAAAAAATGCTAGGCCATAAACGTTGTCATTACATGGTTTAAACATATTAGGCTCAGGTACGCGATGATGGCAGCGGTACCTAAAACCCAGCCTAGCTGAAACATTTGATTGCCAAGCGAAAGCATGGGTCTTGGCAAACAACGCTTGCCAAGACAGTAAATAGTCTACGCTTTCATCATTGGCAACATCATCATTGCCTCCTTAATATTTTTTGCATTATAAGTTTATATTAAACCACGTGATGACGACGTCGTATGGCCTGGCATTTTTCCCGCCAGAAACATGGGCCTTCTGCTTGTACTAATTATACCACACACAACATGGGCATCAGAATGTTTCCCAACATTAACACAGATAGTAATGCAACAAATGGGCATCAGAATGTTTTGCATACTAATTGTACCACACACAACATGGGCATCAGAATGTTTCCCAACATTAACACAGATAGTAACACAACAAATGATCAATCGCGCAGCTTAATAAGATGTTGTATTATCTGGATTATCTGAGTTGGCATAGCAAGATTATTCCACCCCCGGCTGCAAACACGTCACCGTGATGCCTTGCCATGATAGGGGTGCATAAGACTGCCTAGCCAAGATCTTGACGAGGCACGGTCAGCAAAAAAAGCTTATATTAATTATAAGTAAATATTAAAGCAGCTGGCGACGATGCTGTTTCCACTCCCCGGTTGCAAACACTTTACCGTGATGCCTTGCCATGATAGGGGCGCATAAGACTGCGTACAAATTCAGCAGCTTAAACCAGAGCAAGTAAAAAATGGTCACCGACATCTACAGTAAACCAATAACCAAGCACAGGCAATAGCCAGAAATCCAGCAGCTTAAACCAGAGCAAGCAAAAACTGCTCACCACTATCTACATTAAACCAATAACCAAGCAACCAAACGGCAACTAAACCGCGTATAAATCAAAAGCCTTAAAGCCAAACGACCACTAAACCCTATATAAATGAAAAGGCCCAAACTTGCAGGCATGATCCTAAAAATCAGGGTTTTGAATCATGAATCAGAAGCCAAATGGCCACCAAACCCTGTGTAAATCAAAAGATACGAACCTAAAAATCAGGATTTTGAATCAATCAATTAATTAACAAAAAACTCACCACCGGAACGATGAATTAGAAGCGAAACGGCCACTAAACTGTGTATAAATCAAAAGCCCCAAACTTACACACATCGATCTAAAAAGCTATTGGTAACCACACACCCATCTAAAAAGATAAGGTTATATTATTTGGATATGCAGATGTTTTTTGATGAAAAAATCTTCACATGGGAGTTGTACTTGTGTTCAAAAGCATCCACAAATCATGTATGTTTAGGTAAAGCTCGTGTGCAAAATTGAAGATAAGGCTTGGGATGATTGACAAGTCCCATATATCGTACATGTTTTTTTTTACAATGTACGCATGCAAGTTTGTATACATACACGGTACACATTTAAAAGGGCCAAGCCAGAGCAGGCCAGAAAGGCCACAAATACGCAGCGATCAGGCCAAGCAGCAGGCCCAAGTTTCTGGCGGGAAAAATGCCAGGCCATACGACGTCGTCATCACGTGGTTTAATATAAACTTATAATTGTTAATTTAATTCCTTTGAGCCTTTTCTTTCTGTAGTTCATAGCTAAATAGTACTAGGCTTGGGCTACTGAGCCTGATGGGCTTTTATGGCTTAGTCTAATCTTCTTCTTTATCTCTTTCAATTTTGAGTCCTTTAAAGGTTGCAGCGTTGTGTTTTTGATAGTTATACATGTTTTAGATTGTTTTATTCCTATTTAAATTCTCAGTTTTTTTTTTTTTTTTTTTTTTTTTTTTTTTTTTTTGATGAGCATATTGCGTTGATTAATTTTATTCTACTATGATATTGCTATATATAATGTCTTCTTAAATCGATGGAGATTCCAGTTTATCGGGATAATTTAGTATGACGAAAGTCAACATTATAGTTTTCGGAACAATAGGTTGCCTAATCTGGACATCAAGGAGTTGATTCAGATTCTTTACTGTGGCCCATTTGTGATACTTAAGAGCGACTAATTTATTCACTGAGCTGCAGATTTGTTCAGGAGTTAAGGACCAGAATTCGTATGTAGTGCAGCTGCCACAATCCTCCATTTTGAAGGGCCAAAAAACGCCAGTGCTGGTTGATTGGGAATATGGAATGCTCATCAATTAGTGGCTGTACACAAATTCTTAGATGCAGTGAAATGTTGCAATGTCCATCTAGTCGTTCAGTTGATAAAAGGCATCCCAGATGACTTTTTAAAGAAATAGACAATCTTTTTTTTTTTGGTATCTTGGATAGAGCTTGTGTCGTAACCTGATGTTGGCTTGTATTAGCTAATAGATTAGAGTTGTAATGCTTCTGCAAGGGTTCTATATCACTATATCACTATTTCCCGATTGAGAAAACATAAATTTCATAATCAAAACTTATATCAATTTCATAATAAGAAAGTCGAATGTCAAGTGAAATTGCCCAAATACGCAACTACGAAACCAGTTGCTCAATGATTACTCAAATTATTCAACTTAATTAGAATCTAATCATCTCACCCGGTTTAGTTTTAATCTCCTTATGTCAAAAAAAGTATATATATATATATATATATATATATATATATATATATATATATATATATATATATATATATATATATATATATATATATATATATATATATTTTCCCCTTTTTTGGGAAAGCACAAAGTAAGTAATTACTAATTGAGCTCTCCTGATTCACCATCACTTAATTCCTTCAGTCTTTTCCTTGGTTTCCAATTTACCTACAATTTCACTAACAAATCCCGAGTCCCGAGACTTGATCACTTCAGGCTATTTTATATCCAAATTGATTGAATTCTTGTGTTTTTGTTGTGCCTACTGACGTACTGGAGCTCAACAAACACTATAGAAGCATGGAGAACGTCAATTGCAAGTATTAGAAGTCATGAATTAGTCAATCTTAAGAATCAGAATTGCAATGATAATAGAACCATTGTCTGTACCAAATACAACAACAACAACAACAACAACGTATTCAATCCCGCTGCGGGGTATGGGAGAGGTGAGGGACCTCCGGCCATTGTCTGTACCAAATGAATGCTTGTAATAACAGTAACAAATTAATGACTACTAGTAGCAGTACAACACATGCATCATCTGTACCAGATATAAATCAACTCATAAGACTCATATTGATTAGAGAGAGTAAAAAATGGCCAAACTAAATACCAAGACAAGTATATAAATCAACAAAAACAACATACCTCTTCATATGTACATATTGTTTCGTAAAACATAAACCATATTCAGTTTGGGTAGTCACACACCGTTATTTGCAACTGGGGCTCAACCACCGGCTGCCTAACAAAAGCTCTTCTCCACCAAATCTCAAAGGCTCTTTGAATATTTGGACAATCATCACCTTTCGCAAGAAACCGATCAAACCAACTCATCAAAAAAGTTTGTTGTTGTGATAAGGGCAGTGTAAGAATAATCTGACACAACCCATCTTCAATCAATCTCCGATCACCTGTTCTTGAACCCCTTTTCATCCATCCAAAATCATCGTATAAAGCTTCCAACCAAGTTGATAGCAAAGCTACCCGAGTCTCTTTTGGCACTAAAGCATTCCCTCTACCGATTGCAATACATAATTGTGCAGTAATCCTGCTAATTTTATGCCTATACATTACTGGAACCCTTAAATGAAGCATCGCAAGCTCATTCTGATCCGCCCATAACTTTACAAAATCTTCACATATCCGCTTTTCAATCAAGATATCAACAACCCATTCAAGATTATCAGCTTCTCGAGCTATTTCACTCATCATTCCCCTATTTTCATCCCCGGATGTTGCTTCAGATAAGCATAGTATAAGAGAAGTAACACATCTGTGACAAATGGTATAAAGTGTTTCTTTTGAGATTTCAAGTTTGTTGTATGCGTCGTTATAACCAGACATAGAATTGTCTTCTCTAAGTAATCGAGAAATTAGGCTTTTCATTTCTCGGCGGGCCTTTTCATCTTTAGCCTGTAGAACTCCAGTGAATAACCTCAAGAAAATGTCATCAATTCTTGAAGATGTGGATGCTTCCAATGCTACTCGTTCAAAAACTTCATGATCGTTAGGAAGATGAAGTTCGTTAAGATTCATGATCACTCGCTCTTCTTCTCCTTCTGACCATGGGACGGCTTCTAAATATTTTAAACATGATGATATCCCATCATCAAATTTCAATGCATCACATACCTACAAATATGATAGACATTAAGCAACCTGGTTGACTAGGGGGTCGAATGGATCATGTTTAAAATCAATGTTAGCATTAAAATTATTGTATTTTCATTTTTGTTTCTTGATGGTAGAACCTTTACACAATCTGACATTGTACTGTGCGCAAAAAATCGAACAAATTCGATAGAAACACATCATTTTGATAAAACAATCACCTCTTCTAACACTAGAGTAAAAGATTCCCAAATTTTGTATCAGATTTTAAATAGCCATACCAAGATTTCACTAAATCTCATCGGAGATTACTTTCTTAGTTTCTTTAAAGCATCAAGAATAATCAAATAAGTAGCTGCATAAATAGAGTGGTAAAAGATAACACTTACATATGTTTATACTATAGGGAGTACTTGTTTTAACACTTAGTTTAGGCTTATTTGACACATATAAGCTAATAAGCTCATAAGCCCATCATATAAGCTTAGCCAAACACCCCCTAAAGTTGAGCAAACAATATTAAGTTATGTTGCAACTGCTTGTAAATTAGAATAATTCTATTTGTGTAGTAAGGATTGCTTACAAAAATTTCTTATGCTTTCGGAAACATTTAGATAAAGCATTTTACAAGAAATCTTTAACACCTTCCAAATTCCCATATCAAAAAACACAATAAGCAAATAAGCCGTTTTAGCAAGCAATATTAAACACCCTAACTAGATACAGAGTATCAGTTTTGTTAATACTACACTTAAATGGCTTATTTAACATTTAAACATAAAAGCACTAAGGAGTGGCCTAGTGGTAAAAGTCTTGCGACTATCATCACTATACTGTTAGAGGTCTCAAATTCAATTCCTGCTTGGCGCAAATGTGGTCGAGTCAACTTTCCCATAAAGAGGAGAGCTCTACTTTATCTGTTTCAGCTCGGCAAGCAGCACAAAAAGCACAAAGCACGACATATAAACACTAATCAAAAAACCAAAAACGAAAGCATGATACCTTAAGCAAACCCAAGATCTTATCAACACCTTCACCAACAATCTTGTTCCTGAAATCCTCACCATCCTGACAATACATCAACACCAAGCACTCCAAATAAACCTCAACATCATCACACTCACAAATCTCCACACACCAACTCTTCCTCACCACCCCACCAACCAACTTCTCCTCAAAAAACCTACTCTTACTCACCAACACATCTCTATCCACATTCACACTCACACTAAACCCATCACGTGCAGTGCACGTAAGCTTCACATCCCCACACCCCTGGCTCATAAACGGAGCCCGGGACAAAACCCTTTTGACCCGTTCTTCAGCTCGGGCTCGAGACGGGTCAAAAGGGTCTTTTTGTGGAGTTGGTTCTTCTGAGGACATCATTTCGAAAAGGGTGGTGGTGGGTCTGGTTGATGGGTCGGGTGGTGGTGGGGATAGGAAGTGGTCTGAGATGAAGCCTTGTTTGAGCATTGTGGAGACTTGGTGTTTGGTTTTAGTGAGATGATCAGTTGTTGATGATGCCATTGATGTTATTATCAGAATTAAGGATCTCACTGAGTTTTGGAGTGATAGTTGTGAGTGAAAAGTTTAGTCAAAGTGTTTGACTCCGGCGTTAATACATAGGACTATAGGAGTTTGGGAAAGTGATTAAAACCTGAATCAAGATTATACTAGACACTTTTTGGCATGGAAAATGATATTTCATACATTTTCCTAATTAGTCCTAGTAGCTATATATAAAAAAGAGATGGGTACAATAAAGATTGAAAGAAAAAAAAAACAAAAATCAAATTAACAGTATTTAATTCCAACTATTTGTATCTACAATCATATTAAGTGGATAAATCATTGATCTAAATCAAGAGGAAGCGATATTAGCCGAGTGTTATGTTGCGGTTTCTGAGGATAATCAAGTCGGAAATAACCAAGATGAAACATTTTGGTTAAAGGTTCTTAATGAATTCAACAATCTTCTCTACGTAAGGGTAGCAACGATAAGTTAACGGAAAGTGGGCAATGTTGAACGGTAATTGCCAAAAGGTCAACGCTATTTACAAACATTTGAGTAGAAGTAATAAAAACGAGGTTGATCTTTTGAACCAGTGTAGGAGTTTGTTTCGCGACGAGTCAAAAGAAAAATCGTTTACTCAAGACGCGCCATGAGAAATCTTGAAAAAACACCCCAAGTGGTTGATCTTTTGAATCAGGTTGATGTCACAGGACATACCGAGCTATTCAGAAATGATTTGAGACCACGTCCCCCTAGCAAACAACATCCTCACGAAAAAAAATTAATAAATCGGAGGCCACGTCAGGCACCACAAGGAATAACCTACAAGATTTTGGCGAGACTTTACAAAATGAATTTAGTCTCAACGGGAGGCCGCTCAAGAGATGTACGCGGTGACTAAAGCGAAGAACATGACAATAATGAAGTTGAAAGAAAGGAAATTTCTCGGCACTAGCATCGTGGGGTTATTGGAGGAAGATACTTTCATCATCAACATGCAAAAAGAAAAAAAAATATAGAATGAGAAATTAGTCGTCGATGCGGATAATTGTAAACACAATAAGTTTTACTATCCTCCTAGGTAGAGTATCTAACCATTGTAGTGTAGTATAGGTAAGACATGGGGGATTGATCGCTCTCTAAGGGAATAGTGGGGTAGGCTCGAAGTGTATGACGAATTAAGTCTAAGGGTTGAGGGAAGATTATTTTTGGTCTTTTATATTTTATAGGAAAGAAAGTAAAAATCTCAGGTTTTGAAGAGTTTAGTTTTAAAACTAATAACTAGAGTAAATCTAAACTAATAACAAGAAAACTAAATTGGTGGAAACTCGTATAATTAAACAAACGTGCTCACTTAATCATGCATTACTCCCTAGTTGAATTCTCTAACTTATTGCTCTATCACCATCGTTAGTTTAATGTGTAAGTATTCCCCTAATTAAGCAGTGGGTTGGTTAATTCTACTATCTACGTGACAACCTAGGCAAGTGTTACCTGTAGACACGCTCTCGCCCAATACAAACCTGAAAGAAACCAAAACACCATTTTTGTTGTTGTGTCTTTAGAGTTCCAAAGCTTTTCGGTCGTCTTTAGAGCTCTAAAGCTCATTAAGGATCTGTTCTTATATTTGAAGTCATGTTTATAGGTTGCCGCTGATGTTGTTATCGTAGGAGTTCTATGTACGACGCAACCAAAAGTTTTCGGTACACATTTGGCTAATGATGGTTTGGTCACCTGGTTAGTCTACTGTTTTGTACCTAATACCATGTCCGAGGCTAGGAAAAAATATTATTGGTCCAATTGTTAATAGTTTGTTCTTTTTGGTATTTAGCGTGTCTAAGAAATGTTAGCTGGGTATACTAATGTTGGGGTGCAAAGGATAGAAGCAATCGATTTAAAGGTTATGAAATATGCATCAATTAATTTGGTAGCTACAGAACCACAAGGGAGCAAGTTGGTTGCTTGGCGATCTGTTTATTAGCCAAATGTGGAGTAGGGTTTGGAAAGCCAAGTCCATATATTGGCTTGTGTGGACTTTACTCATTCCCACTTTGGAAAGGATTGCAAGCCTTTGATTGCCGCTGTGAGTTGCTATGTTTGTTGTTATTGCTTTTGATAAGGATTTATTTGATACATTTACAAGGGGTCATTTAAGGCCAAAATTGTATGAATATGATCAAATATTATCCTAAATAGTTTCTTTTTGCATTTTGGTACTTGGGACTGAAATTCTGGAAATCAGCATGTTTTGGGCTTATAACGACAAGAAAAGAGAAGAAAACGATCAAGTCTCGAATTCTGTCAGGAAAGGGGTCCTGACGGCGTCACGCTTTACCTAGTGACGCCGTGACTTTCAACTGAAGATGGATTTTTGGCTCAGAATTAACAAGCGACGCCTCAGATAATTTGAAGACTCTATAACCTGATGGTGTCAGGTGTATTTGAAGATCAAGATTTCGTACAAAGTTAACAAGAGATGGCTCAGATAAATTAACAAAGGACGGTGTCAAGATAGCACATGACGGTCAGACATCCTAAGCGACGCCGTTACAACGGTGACTTGCACAAGACGAAACCATAAATGGAGGCGAGCTGGCGGTGTCACACTTTGCAAGTGACGCCGTCATAGTTGTAAATCTATATATACTTTTGTACGTTTTTCATAATTTGTAACACTTTGGAGAGGCATAACCTAGAAGATTTTATCAGCTTTTGTGAGGCTTTTACAGCCCATTGAACCTCATGTTTCATTGAAGATAAGTTATTCTTTTAATCATTTAGTATGTCTATGTGTTGTTTGATTATTTGTTTATCTTTTCTTTACTTTAACGTGCTATCTTAAGTTAATTAGTGTTTGCTTATGTCTAATGAAACCTAGTTGTTGAATATTGATTTGTCATCTCTTGTTTAATTGATTGCCTTGCGTTATGATAAAAAAAACTTACTATTTTCTTATATGTGTTAGCTTGAATGTCATATAAAACGCAACCATAAAGTGCACTTTTGGTTTTTCTCGTTGTATTTATTGCATAAATTGCGGCTCGTAGATCCTAGAAAACTTAATAGACTTTAAGGGATTTACGGGAGACTAATGTTCATAGAGTTGGGGACTTTGCCACATCCCCGTGACCAATCAGTAGGAGATAACTATGGAGTAAGGATATCTAACGCTCTGTTCCTGAGTTTTTAAATAAAAGAAAAGAAGAGAAGTGACAAAAACGGGCAGAAAAGAAGAGGAGAGGAATAAAATTTAACTTTTTATTTCGTGTTCCGAGTTAGTTCCTAAGTTAGAGAGAAAAGAAAGAAAAATTAATGATTTTACAAGTATAACCATTGCTGTATAAAAAATTATACTATATTTTGGGGCATTTAAGTCATTTTATGAATTGAAAGTTTCCTTATTTACTTTCTCTCCAAATCATCCCATTTCTGGGAAGAAGATTTTGGAAAAAAAAAGTGAACCAAATTTCCTCTTCATGTCTTTTCTCTTCTCTTTTGAAAATACTCGGGAACATAAATTTATTTTGATTTCTTCCCACTTCTTTTCTCTTCTTTCAAAAAAATAACTCGGGAACGTAGTGTAAGTGAACACTGCTTTTCCTATCATAAGAGTTGCCACCAATTTACCTTTCTCGCATATTAGTTTAAAATAGTTTAATTATTAGTTTTGGGTTAGTTAATTAGTAACTAATTCCGCCCTCTCTTCAATCTCCGAGATTTTTATTTGCTTTTCATAAAACATAAAAATACAAAAATAATCATTCATCACCTTTTATAATAAAAATACCTCACCTTTTATAATAAAAATACAAAGGGTAAAATCCCTATTAACTACTGTTTATAATAATTCCTAATATTTAAAACTCATATAATAATGATTAATTTATATATTTTGTATTTTTGAAAGGATATTAATCTAATTTCAAGTTTTAGAACATTCGCAATGCATACAACATGAAAAGTTATATAAAGCTTTTGAAAAAGCTTTTTTGCCAACTAGCATATACATTTTAGTATTTTCATCAGCAACATAATATGATCAAATACCAACTGAACCCATGAACCTTTAAAGCCAAAACAACCCAATATGCAATTGTTTGAACCATGTTAAGTCAAGAAGAGTATTAATATGCTGAAATTCTATATTTGTCACAATCATACGACTACAAACAGGTTTGAGCCACTAAACCAAACACCCAGACAGACTTGGAACTGACCCACTAACCCAAACACCCATGTAACTGCAGACCCAATGTCACAATTCACAAACACCGATATAGCTGCACACCCATTGTCCCAAACACCCATATATTTGCAGACCCACCGAACCAAAGCCATATAACCGTAATATTTAACGGCAGCCTTCACATTACACAACAGCAATTTCCAATAAGCATAACCAAATGAACAAAACATGGTATTCTTTATTAAAGCATGCTAACTGGAACAAAATATCATGACACATAAACATGTAAACTCGAATAAAAACTACAATAAGGGTCTGTTGTTATTAAGACATATAGATTAGGCCCTTAAGACATATATGTTGTTTTGATCTTCATAGTCGCGAGTCTAACTTTATTGACCTCCTTGACATCCTACTCTCAAGCATTCCAGAACATCTACAAGAACAACCATTTTCATTAAAAAAATGACAATTCAAAGCTATCAATTAGATAGCTAATCTAATAATTTTAATAATCTCAAACAAAGAATGTTATTTCACCTGCTAGAAATTAGATTATATAAATCGATACCAATTTGATTACCTTTATAACAAGCTAATCACATATCCGCGGGTCCTTTTTTAGGCCTAGAAGGACATGTTTTCTGATTATTACCACTTTGCTTACAAATTCCACAATTATTTGCTTTCTTCCCTTCTTTGATGTCCATCCCATTTCGAGGTCTTGTTGAACGAGGGTGGCCTCTCCTTTTTCATTTAAGATCAGAGTTTGGGAGTAATGTGATGGAAGATAGTCTTGCTCCGTTCCTTTTGTTTTCTTTTCTTTTTTTTTTTCTATTGTTTATCTGTGCAAAAAAATATAAATATTATTATAAGTTAAATATTTTTAAAAGTACTCATTTTGTTAATTAAGTTTTAAAACTACAATGGTTTATTTAAAAACTCCTAAAAAAATTACTGCATGCATTAAATGCAAAAAGTTATTAAAAACTTTTTGCATTATTAATGCTCTTACAAAAGTATTGATGTAATCAATGGTTTTCATAAGCATATACATCAAATTCTACCTAAATGATTATTGCTTGAATACAAAACTTGTAAGAGCATGCCCATCCATTACTCAAGTTAAAAGTTAACGCAGCGCCACGTCAGCGCCACATCAGATTTAACACTTTGATTTTAACTCAGAAAAAAACACCCACAATAATAACTCAGCCTTAACTCAACTTTAACTCAAATATTTTCAAATTCTACCCTCAACTAAAACTATTATTTCATTTAATAACTAATAAAAACAACTTATATTAATACTTAAAATTTAAACATACATTAAACTTAAACGCAAGTTACATTAAACATGAAACATAAAGTACGATAATTAAACATAAAACTAAAATAATTAAACATAAAACTACGAATCAATAGAACAAATCATCGGACACCCACCCTTCATGACTCGAATAGGAGGCACTTGAATCGTCCTCACTCGTTGGCACACGGTCTTTTCCCATTTCCCATCGCCATTGTGCTCGACGGTTTCGCCGATCCTGTTTAGCTTTTGCTCGCTGCTCACGAGCTCTTGCCTCCATTTTTTCCTCATATTCAACACGTAACAATTCTTGCATGTTTTGTTCTTCAAATTCTTCATCAGTCAACCCTCTCCAAATGCGTTGGTTTTCCTCCGGTAGATTGTTCACCGGTTGATCTGGTTGATGTTGGACAACAGGTTGATTGGGCACAGGTTCATTTTCCGGTGTGTATACCGGAAAGATGTCTTCCGGTAGAGTGTTCACCGGTGCAGTTGCATTCTGAATCGTGCTAGAGCTTGGGAATTGCTGGCCAAAGTCATGGTGACTTGGAAATTACTGAGAGAAGTCACGGTGAGTTGGAAATTGTTGGGAGAAGTCACGGTATGTTGGGAATTGTTGGGAGAAATCCTTGCGAAACATTGTTTGAGAGAATTGTGTTAGAGTTGTGTGAGAATTGTTTGTAAGTTGTGTGAACTGTCAAAGGGTGTTAAATAAGCCCATAAATCCCGCCCATACATTTCAACATTTGAATTTTAAACATTTAAAAATAATCCCGCTTTTGAATTTGAATATTCAAATTTAAACACGTTTAAACTTGAATTTTGAAATTTGAATATCCCGCTCAGATTTTGAAATTTGAATTTTAAACGTTTAAACTTTCCTATATATAGTATACATTATCATATAATTATACAAACACTTCAATTTCTACAGCATAATTATACACAATGGCAAATCGTTGGGATATTGAAGAAGAAACCTTGCTAGCCGATATGTGGCAAGTGGTTCATGAATTCCATGCCGGCGAAGGACCTTTTTGGCAAGTTGTAACAGAAAGGTTCAATGAACAAGCAGTCGGTCCTCATCGGAGCAAATCCCAGATAACAAGCAAGTGGGCACGGATGAACTCTGAATGCCAACAATTTCATGCAATTCATGACAATTTGCAGCCTACACGTGACCCATGGGTTCGTGTTGAAGATGCAATGAATGTTTTCAAAGAACGCAATGATGGGAAAGCATTCAAATATTTTCACGTTTGGTCGATTTTGAGGTTCAACCCCACTTGGTGCAGGTTTATGGGTTAATGGCTTTTGTATTCCATGAAGATGTGATGTATCGTTTGTGTTTTCTGTTTCGTTTGTGCTGTATCTTGTGTTTGTTTAACTTTTAATTTGAATAACACGCTTAACGGCTACTTTTCCAACGGCTATTTGTTTAACGGCTACTTTTCCCCTATAAAAACCAGTTTAACAGAACTATATTTTCTCACACAAATATCAATACTATTAACACACACAACAAATGGCAAACAACCTAGCTGAGGTGCAAAAATCTATTCTTTCCCGTTTACGCAATGAACAAGAGAAGGAACTCATGTTGGTTAATAGTTTGCTTGGTGAGATAACTCGTTGTATAATGCAGATGCATAGTCGTGCTCCTGAGGTCGAAAGGTTACGTGACATGCCTCAAGACCATCCAATCATCAGCGTCAGGCTAGAAACTCTATTAAGAAATGATGAAACAGATTTGCAACTTCAGGTCGCCTTGAAAATGGTTAGGGAACAAGTATTGCAAGTGTGGGAGGAGAAGTCAAATCTAATCGACAATTACAAAGCTATATAAATCGTATATGTTGTATTTGTTTCTCGTATCGTTTGTAATTGTATTTCCGTATCGTGTGTGTTTGAATAAATCAGTATCGTTTAAGAATTACAAGGGCCAAAATGGTCAAAACACAAACTTAAATACATGGACCAGAAGTGTAATTTTTTTTAATCAAATGTGGCTTAACGGCACGTTAGTGGCTTAACTTGCTACGTTAACGTGGCCTTAACTTGGGCTCCCACATCAATAAAGCACGTTAACGTGCATTAAAATGCCCTTAACGCAACCCAAAATGTTATTGCTGCGCATGCTCTAAGAACCATAGATGTGTTTTCAATGTGGCCATATGGTCATGTTCACTTCTAAAACGGACAACAGACAACATTTCTTTTCGAGGTGTCTGTGAAATGAACATGCTTCACTTTAAGTCAAATCACAATGGCTGGAAAATTGTAGTTACATGGTAAAACAATACCAGTAGGTTTTCGTTTCAAAAATATTTATTTTATGTCAAAAGTATTATTTGAGCAGTATGTAAAACTAAAAAAAATAAAAAATGTAAAAATACGATACGATATTTCTTCAAGATATAACTGTTGGATGATGATGGGCTTGGGCCGTCTATCATCTAATAATAACAACGTATTTCCTATTCATATTTTATTGGTCATTATTTCGCAAAGGGTAGTTGTGGGTCAGGTTAGGATGGTGGTAGGGATAGGATCGGAAGTGATCTGAGATGAAGCCTTGTTTTGAGCCTTTTGGAAACTTGGTTTTTGATTTTTATGAGATCAGTTGATAATGCCATTGATTATTTGATGTCTTCAGATTATAGGATCTACTCATCTAAAGTGAGAATGTGTATTTTGAAGCTATGGGTGTGAGCAAAAAGTTGGTCAGAGTGTTTGACTCAGGCGGTAACATGCAGTTAGAGCATACGGTGTGGTGCCCTCCCCCCCTCCCCCCCCCCCCCCCCCCCAAAAAAAAAAAAAAAAAAAAAAAACCACGTTAAGCCTTCACTAGCTCGCGTTAAGGTGCGTTAACCACACCGGATTCGCACATTAAAGGTGAGATAACACGATGCGTTAAAGTTTTAACGTGACGTTAAACCTTTGTTTAATAAAATAAAAAAATTTCACTTACACCCCCTCGTTAGTACAAACTAGAAGGATTAAAAAAAATCACTTTCACCCTTTAACGGTTACTAACGTTCAGAAACGGCTAGTTGCATAAATATATATATATATATATATATATATATATATATATATATATATATATATATATATATATATATATATATATATATATATATATATATATATATATATATATATAGTGTATATATATATATATATAGTGAAAGGATCTAATAAGAAAAATAATTAAAATAAGAATGGTAAGAAGTAATTCTAAGCACACATTTTTAATTTGGGAGGGAAAATTTGAATGAAGATGCATCCATTTTTGTAGGTGCATCTAGAATGTGTGGTTGTGATTACTTCTTATCCTTCTTATTTTTATTCTTCTTCTTATTTGATCCTAACTCTCTCTCTCTCTCTCTCTATATATATATATATATATTCTATATATATATATAATATATATATATATATATATATATATATATATATATATATATATATATATAACACATTTTTTTAAAACCATTTTCCAACCATTATAAATACCATTTAACACATCATTTTTTTCACACTTCCACTACTTAATATACTATATAATATACTTCTAATAGCAAAAATAAATAAATAAATAAATAAATAATGTCGGGAGGCAGCAACAATGACGATTCTTTCATGAACCTTCTCGGTAGGTGGAATAACCCATACACTGCTTCATCTTCAAACCCGAACGCGGGTTCATCATCACAAAACATCCCTTTCCCTAACCCACTCGGCATGTCTTGTCAAGAACTTTACCTACAACATCAATGAATGCAATATTGAGAACAAAGCCAACAAAACATGCTAAACTCCAATTTCCAAAATCTACAATTCACACAACAATCACAACATTCGAAAACCGAAACAAATGAAGTTCCCGAAGCACCTACGTCTCCTCCAAAGCCCAAAAGTCGTGGTAAACGAAAGTCCAAAAACTCCAAAGACCCCGAACCATATAAGGAGAATGAACAAATTCTCGAATTCGTGAATACACGTTGGTCTCCAAGTGTGAAAAAATTATTTGCTAAGTGTTATGTAGCCGCTTTCGAGGATCCGCGCGTTGGGCGTTGCCAAGCTCGCGATACGTTTTGGCAATGGATACAACATGAGTTCAATAGAAAAAAAATTTCAAAAACGCAACAAGGATATGCTACAAGATAAGTAGAAAACGTTGGACCGTGATTGCGTAAAGTTCAACGCTTATTTCAAACGAGCGCAACGCGAACAAAAAAGTAGATGGATGTCCTCAAACAGGCTAAACAAACGTATCGTGATGAGCACAAAGCCGCGCCGTTTAACAACGAGGAGGCTTGGGATGTTTTGCGTAAACATAAAAAATGGGACGCGCTGGAGCCGCTTTATTTAACCGGCGATGTCCCAAGCCAGACAAACGAGGCTTTGTTTGGTCATGATGAACAAGCACGTCCCATGGGAAAAAACATGCTTTGAAGAAAGCCAAATCCGAGACAACGACAAGTACCGGGGGAGCGAGTACCGGAAGAACAAGCTCGTCAAGCCAATTCACGGAGGTTATGCAACACAAGTATTTTTTAAAACAGGGAGATGCATCCAAGGCGTATCGGCGGCCGCAGAAAAAGATGAAACAATAACAAGGTTGAAAGGGATGAAATTTTTGTTGGTTGAAACTGCCGACAAGGATCCAAACATTGTGGGTTGGATCAATGAAAAAAAGGACCGAATCATCAAAAAATATAACTTGCAACCTTGTCAGTATTTAATTGTATTTCGTAATTTCCGTTATGTCCTAGTTTGGTTTGTGTTGTGTTTTTTTTTTTATTTCGTAATTTCTTTTCATTGTAACATTTTTTTTAAAGTTCTGTACTATAATATGTTTTAAGAATTAATGTTATGTTTTTTAATAAATGAAGTATTTGTTTTAGTTTAAGGGTTGAATTTGAAAATAATTGAGTTAAAGTTGAGTTAAGGTGAGTTATGATAATGAGTGTTTTTTTAGTTAAGGTGAAAAGGTTAAAGCTGATGTGGCGCTTACGTGACAGTGAGTGAAACTTTAACTCCAAGTTAACACACCTTATGCTCTTGGGAGTTTGCAAAAGTGATCAAAACCTCAAACAACTATACTAGTACACTTTACTAAACTATCTTTGGTATGAAAAATAATAGTTATTAAAATTATTGTCTTTAGATAATAAAAACACAATTTAAAAAAAATGAGACCACTAAATTGTTCAACCAATTAAATATCATACTTATCTATTATATACAGTGTATTTTTAATTGATTGACACAAGAAAGAAACTATTAATTTGATACATTTTAAAATGAAAATGTGAACTATAATTTTAGGACATATGAGGTATTTCATTATCCTAATTAGTCCTACTAACAATATAAAGAGTTAAAGTGCATTTGGTACATGCCTATGGGAATGATGGAATAAGTGTTTATTTAATAAATCTTGATATCAGATATGATAATCATAGATGAATATATTCGATACTACATACCACTTAAAAAGGGAAATGTATGGAAACTATCATACCTGAGGGCCCCACCTTATATCAAAACTCATATCAATTGTGATTCACAGTAGCATACCAAACGCACCCTTAATTACATAGTTCATCCCTGTAATTTACACACATTCGCACCTTTCGTTCTTTTTTCAAACTTCTCGCAAGATCCATCCCTATGGTTGCAAAAATCTTGCAATGTTCGTCTTTTCACCAACAGCCGGTACCTTTTTTTTTAAATCCCCCACTTGCATAAAATGTGAGGGGATATTCGTCTTTTCGCTTCCCACGAAACAAAAAGAGTAACCACCTTAAATTTTTAGGATGAAAGATGCAATTTGTATGAACCAAAGAGACAAAATTTGTTATTAACTAAAAAATAAAGTAAAGTGACAATGAAAAGATGGTAGCCTTGAGGCCGGGAGGGAGAGCAGAAACTAAACCGAAAACTGAAATAAGCCAAGTTTACCAAAAATATCGATCCAAAGCAAAAAAATAAAATAAAATAAAAATAAAAAAATGATATATTTGTAAGGCAAGTAAGAGATGGCTCTCAATTCAGTTTCTCGAATGACGCTTGGCTCAGCAATAGTAATTTTAGAAGCTTGTTTCCAATATTTTACGTGATCGAAGAAAACCAGGGTTGTTTTCTTAGAGATATATGTGGAATGACTAATGGGTTGCAAACATACTCTTTTAATTGGCATAGGCCTATTAGGAATGCCCTAGAATCCGTATAGCTTGATGGGATTTTGGCTCTGCTACTTGATTATGTTCCATAAATAAGAGTTGATTCTTGGGCTTGTATCATAAACACATCAAACTCTTTTCTGTCAATGAGAAAATTTCTTGAAGGCATTTTTCTCACATGGAAAACAAATACAATAAGTTTCAATAAAATTGCTCCAATTAAGACTTAAGAGTATACACTTTTAGAGGCTTTTTTTTGGACCGCCTTCCAACTCGTTGCAATCTAGACTTTTGTGGGGGATCTCCACTCGACAAGATGTCCAATATGTGATGGCGCCTTAGAAACAACCCACCATCTTTTCATTGAAGATCCTATTGCAGCTTATTTATAGACCATGATTAAGAATTGGTGGGGTTCGAGAGACTTCACAAAGAACCTCCATGATCTTCGTTTAAAACCCGAATTTTAAACAAGTTAAAATTCCCAAAATACCCTCTAATTTTGAATTTTTCGAAAGACGAATAATAAATTTAAACCTAAGTATTTAAAACTTTAATACGTGAATAATAAACGTGTTATTAATAATAAAAACTTATGATAAAATGAATGTACACGTTTAGAAGTTCATATAGCCGATTATTTTTGTTCTTGTCACAAAAGTATGGAAACCCGATAAATTTCCCTATGTCTTCCCTTTGTGTATTGTTAGAAAATATTAGGGGATAAGAATAACCAAATAACCTACTCTAAATAAAAGATTTGCATGTTGCTATGTTTCCAAATCATACACGGTTGTCCAACCCTTTGACACGCTTTGCCATATCATAGCCTAAAATAACAGATACAATATGCCAATTCCATTCACACGTTCAAATATCACTTTGATATACATTTTACTTTCACCTCACAAGACCTTATACGTGACATCTCACCACTTTTGAAAACACGGTTTTAACTCATAAAAATCAGCAACCAAATCCTAATACTTCCTCATGCTCGTATGAATAAACTGGGCATTGGTTCGCATGAGTTTTGGGGTTACTAAATTCTTTATTCAAACCGCTTATACGAGTTAATCCTAGTCGTGGTTTCATGCTTGGTTCGGTTCGTCCGATTCGTTCATGGAGTTTCGTTAAAGGGAGGTTAAGGTTTGGATCGTGTTTTGTACGTGTTGTGGCTGTGCTCGACAAAGGTTTTGAGATTCGACCTTACCTCGTTGGTTATTGGTCTCGCAATTGTATTCTTGCTTCGGTCTCGAGCTATCATGCGATTAGAGGTATTTCCATAATCTATGTCTCAAACTTTTACGTCTCATTAAATATGATCCATGATGTCGTACATCGATCCTTTAATACAACCTTGAGCGTCGTCGAAATCATCATCTTAAAATTTGTTAGACACTAAAAAGGATATGTTAATATAAGAGTTACTTCGGGTTAAAACTTACTAACAAGATGCGAAGCTTGGAAAAAGATATAAGCATATGAGTCGTGACTAAACATATACGTATACATGTCATGGAAACTCTAGCTAATTCAGTGTTGTTGAAGAACAAATGGGTTGCGATTAAAAACATTAACTTATGTCACAGATAATTACACATGCTAGTATTTGAGATTTAAAATTATTTGTGATTATAAGTATGGATGGGTGTGCATGCATGAGATTAAGATCGAAGTATATATATATATATATATATATATATATATATATATATATATATATATATATATATATATATGTATATATATATATATATATATATATATATATATATATATATATATATATATATATATATATATATATATATATATATATATATGTATGTTAGTCCCACATAAGAAAGATCATATTATAATTTGATGGAAACATGAAAGTTAGAAAAGAAAACAATAAGGTTTTTAAAACATGTATACGTATAAAAAGCGCAGGCTTGACTTAATGGTTTCGTTAAATATGTATATACGTTATAACATATATTTAGAGCACATAAAATAATGAACTGTATATATAACATATATGTCGATCTCGGTTCTGTTTTGTCTTTGAATAGTTTAAATATATACGCCTATGATCTCATGCATGTTATACAATTTAAGGAAAAACTGATAATACACATAAAGAGATATGAAGATGGGACATGCTTAGGATATGTATAATACATATCAAAATCTGAATATAAAAGCCAAGTAATAATAAAATGAGAGTACATATTCTTTTACGTGGACAAGAGTTTGATTATATGTGAGTGCATGTAATCTATTTGGACTAGTAAATATTTATGTGTGTATATTAACGAGCCAGCATGCATGGAAATGGAACGTCAGTTTGTGTTTGTATTTTGAACGTGTGATGTATGTGTGTCGAGTATAAATACGAGTCATGCATGTGATAATAATATTTTGGGTCGTCGCGGCATAAATATTAATATCGTGGGTACATTAATAATTATATGAAATTATAAACGACGGGATCTAAAATTATCATCTTAATATTAAATTATAGTATAAACCTTAAAATAAATATATTTGAGATTTTAATATTTTATTTTGATAATTTAAATTTTTGACCCTAAACTTTACTAAATTTACATAATTAAATCTAAACTATTATGATTATCATTTTAAACCCTTAAATACTATCAATTGTCAATTAGAATCTTAAAAGTATTAAATTACTAATTCGGGGAAAACATACTTAATTTGGAAAGTTACTAATTCGGGAAACTTACTAAATATGGAAAGTTACTAAAAATGGAAAGTCGACTAAAATGAGCAATCTAATTTAAAACAAGTTATTAATAATAAGCCGATCATTAAATTGTGTAGATTCGCTGAAGGAGTAACTTCCGATCTTTATGATGTGTTTGCACTTGCGGTTAAGGTACAGATATTCCGCCTTTTTAGTAAAGGCCATCCTTATCTCTTTTGTTTAATATTTCGATTATGATCCCTTCAGTTAAGCCATTGCTATGTTCCCCTTTTGTTGATTCGTGTTTGTTGATATTTGATATTGATATGAGCTTGACATTCGTTTGCATGCTATATTTCTTTTCTATAGCATTCTTGATTCTATGCCCATTATGTGTTACTTGTATATGATTTGATTAATTTGTAGCCAGTCATGGGGAGTCCATAGCCTTGCCACTGATGCACCAGTGGTATTGACACTATCTGTGGAGGTGGGTTTTAGTCCACAGCGTTCCCTTTAAGCTAGCTATTCAGGCCTATATTTATTATTGTATATGTTTACTTAGCCTAGAGCTTTGTGCATATATATTTGTTTTGCAGGGCGCGTATGGATGCATCCTAGGTACTTTGTTTAGTATTATTTGGTGGATGTTTGGTGTGTGTGCAATACACCTCTTTCACATTTGGTACAGTGGAGGTCATGACTCCTATATATAATTAGTATGTATATTGTTGGGCATTCCTATTTATTCTACTTTTCTATGATTCTTATTATCTTGTCATCTCTAATGTGATTAACTTATGCTTGCTCTATTTCTTTTGCTTACACTTATGACTCATTTCTTTTCTTTGAGTGTTTGATATCCATTATCCGTATTTCCTTTGATCATGTTCTATGTTTCCATATTCTTGATTTCTATCTCAGCAGGTTCGCTTGGACTTATGTCGTTTTCACCTTCGTTTTCCTTTTGTTATTAGTTTTCGTTTGTTTATATCTGTTCACTGGGCTTTTTAAGCTCAGCCGCATTTCTTTTCCTGCGGCAGGTTTTAGAAGGAAGCTGGGTTGAGTGAAGAGTGCTTAGGAGCTCTTAGTGGACTACATTGTTGATACCCTTCCATGGATTAGAGTTTTGACTTAGAGTTTTCCTTTTTGGGTTCTTATTTGTTATTAATTTTGGAAGTTGTAATATTTAGAATTAGTCCTTTATCTTTTCATTAGAACTACTTTGTAACCCTTGTATTATTAATGTATTTTCGTTTACTTGTGTTCTGATTTGACTACAAAATGTTACACTTTAGCCCTTTTTGGGTTGGGGTGTTACAATTTTGGTATTAGAGACAGGTTTGATCGGCGGATTCAAAACCCGTAGAGCTTAGGCTATGACGTGTGAGTATTAGGCCCGCTAAGTTTTGCACCATAGGAGTTATGAAACAACCCTTGCGAGCTTGCGTTAGGATTTCCACTCTAAAACTTAAGTTATGACCGGTGAGGATTGGGTAGACTATAGGGAATTTGTTTAGGTATCGTTGCTTCCGCATCACTCTTATTCGTGCCTTATTTCTAGTTGAGCCTTTTTAGATTTCTGCTTCTGGAGATTTGAAGCCTATTATTTTGCATAACATGAGTTTAGTGACCAAGTAAGTTTAGAATGAGTTGAGAATTTTGCTGTAATGTTTGACATTACATAAGCTTTATCTTCTTTGATTTCAACCTCTGATTCATTTGTTAACCCTTTAGATGCCTCTACAGGCACTCTGAGAATTTCTATGATAACGACGTATTTGACACGTTCCGTGAAATCTCTTGCTTTTGATAAGCATATTTAAGTTACACCATTAGATTTTGCCTTATCTACTTGTATTCCTATGAGAAATCTTGTGGTTGATCAGCCACGAGAATAGGAATATTATTCCTCACTTCTAAATGATAAGATTCGCTATGCTGATATGCCTTTCCTTGAAAAGTTTAAATTCGATTGTCATTCTGATATTGACTGGTGGACGGAGCATATAACTACTGTCATACTACGTCTCTCCTTTGACATTTTGAACCACTCTGATTTATTTTTGTCATGACTTCTGATTGATAAGCTTTTGTTATCCTTACTACCCTGGAAACTCATATGTTACTTTCGCGGTTGTGGAGTTTTGCTAGCATCTATTCATGTTTCCCGTGGGATGAATCTCACTTTGAGAGTCATTTTTCAATCTAAATTCTTCCAATGAATCCCTGAATGAACCACCCAGATTTTCACCGATTATGAATTTGATTTGACTTAGTACTGAGAAAATGTTTAGTCACGACTCAAGGTAGAATATGATTTCAATAAAGGCATGTTTATATGATGCAAGTATTATGACGCCTGACCAACGTGATAATAATTACATCATATAACTTGAACTTATGGGGATCATAGGATATCTTTGAGGAGTGCCTGAGAACAGTTAAGTTTGATGAGAAAGAACGCTATCCGTATAGGACGATGTTTTGCCAGATTTTGAAACTCCATATTGAACAGCACCAGCCGAATTGAGAGAACTGGAGGAGTGGTAACCAAAAATCTATGAAATGTTTTGTTGTCTTAGTATATCTCCTTGGAGTGCTTCAGTTTTTTTTTCACGATGAAGAAAGATGGTAGTAGGAGATTATGTATTGACTTCTGGAAGCTGAACCGTATCACTATTTGAACCCATTATTCCCTACCTCGAATCGACGATGTATCTAATCAACTTTAGGATACGGAGTTTTCCTTTAGATGGATTTATGGCTTGAAGTTATTCCAAAAATTTCATTTCTCATTCGTATTGGCCACTATAACTGTTAATGATGCTAATAGTATTAGCTAATGCTTTAACTATTTATTGAATTTGATGAATCCTGTCTTTTGAGTACTTAGACAAATTGGTCATAGTATGACATGTTAGTACATTCACAGACGAAGGAGAAACATGAGAATCATTTTCGTATTATGTTGGAAACATGATGATCATTTGTATATTCTGGAAGCATGATATTGGGTGGAAGATGTTCATGACTTGCGTTACCGTTGATGAATTTTATGAGTAAAGAAGAGAAGCTTAGTTTGGATGAGAACAGAGTTTTGAAAAAGCTGAAATAGAAATTAGCTTCAACTTCCATACTTTCAGGTAGTACCAATTTTGAGACGTTTCAAGAAGAGACTTGGTTATGCCATTGTGCAGCACGGGAAGGTTATTGCTTACGCATCAAGACAATTAGAACCGTTTAAGGAGAATTATTCAATGCATGACTTGGAAATGGCGGCAGGGTGGTTGCTTTTAAGATTGGAAGACATGTCTTACAAGGTAAATTTGGTGGCAGATGCATTTAGGAAGAAATTTGAAGTTTCGGTTTGTCTCGAAGATTGAGCTTAAGAAAATCAAGACTTAGAACTCAGGAAGTTGAGTCACGGCGAACATGAAGGTTGAGTCCAATTACAAATTTTAGAATCTCAGAAGCAAGATGGCGAACTATGATCTGTGAGAAGTTGTTATGATTGAGGTACAGTTTTACTTTCCCTATCCCTCTTAGTTGTACTAAGATATATAAAGGATCTAAGCATAATTTTTAAATGGAATGGCATGAAACTGGTTGTGATCACATTAGTGACGATGTGCTAAGTATGTCAACAAGTCAAGATTGAACTTCAGCATGCAAGGGTGTTCCTTTAACTTATGGACTTTCTGACTTAGAAGTAGGATTAGACTTTTCATGAACCTTGTAACGAAACCTCCTCGAGAATTTGAGAAGAATGATATAATTTGAGTGGTGATGGATCGTTTGATTATGTTAGCTCATTTTGCCTCTTAGAATGTGTATTCAGTTAGCAAGTTGGCATAAATCCTTCGGCAGAAGACTATTCAATTACATGGCGCACCTGCAGTGATCGTGTCAGAGATTCGCGTTTTACTTCACATTCCTAGGAAGGACTACTGAAGGTTTGAGGGACCAGACTCAAGTATAGTAATGCTTTTCACCTACAGATTGACAGATAAGCAGAACAACTATTCGAACTTAGAAGAAGTGTTGAACAAAAGAGTTGACAAGTGTTTAGTCCAATTGTGTTTGCTCATTAGATTAAAGGCGTGCAAGTGACAAGGGTTGTCCTTTCAGATTTGGTATGAACGGTGATGTAGAGCACCTTCTAGTTGAGTTAAGTTGGGAAGCTGCTTATTGAATGTTCGGAGTTGATTATACAACAACTAATGGATTATTATCATGGTGGAAGAGAAATTTTGAAACATTAGGCCAGGAATATGTGCGTTCCGTATGATGTTCCCATGCAAAAGAGTTAAATGTTTTGGCATATAAGAAAGACTTGGTTTGTAGTACGTTAGTCCTTAGATTCATTCTTATCCGTGCAGTGATCCTACCTATCCCATTTTCGATTATGATATGATTCGATACTCCGGTATGTACGTAGTTAATCGTTAGTATGAATAGGTCACCAACCTCCTTAGGAAACTCTCGGTATGTCTGATAATTCGATATATGCTTTTCTGTTTGTTAGTAAGGTTCTTAGTTCGTTCAGAACCTGATTGGACTTGTGAAATTTCTACCATCTAGCATCACTTCCGTATTTATGCTATTTTCATCTAATGTTCATGCATCTCTCTGTGAGATGTTGATTATCATCTGTTTCATGTTCAATTCGTACTCATTGGATCATATTGGTTATGATTTGCTTCTGTGGAGAACCAGAGGCTCTCCTATTTGTTTGGATCGGGTCATGAGAAACAAACACTTCCGATCATTAAAATCCTTCGGAAGGACCTCTCCGAGCATGAAGTTAACTGTCGTCATTTCTCTTCGTGATTTGATACGTATTTGTCTAACTTTTGCGACTTCAATTTTCGAGGACGAAAATTTTCTTTTTAGATGGGAAGAATTGTAAAACCCGAATTTTAAACAAGTTAAAATTCCCAAAATACCCTCTAATTTTGAATTTTTCGAAAGACGAATAATAAATTTTAACCTAAGTATTTAAAACTTTAATACGTGAATAATAAACGTGTTATTAATAATAAAAACTTATGATAAAATGAATGTACACGTTTAGAAGTTCATATAGCCGATTAATTTTGTTCTTGTCACAAAAGTATGGAAACCCGATAAATTTCCCTATGTCTTCCTTTTGTGTATTGTTTGAAAATATTAGGGGATAAGAATAACCAAATAACCTACTCTAAATAAAAGATTTGCATGTTGCTATGTTTCCAAATCATACACGGTTGTCCAACCCTTTGACACGCTTTGCCATATCATAGCCTAAAATAACAGATACAATATGCCAATTCCATTCACACGTTCAAATATCACTTTGATATACATTTTACTTTCACCTCACAAGACCTTATACGTGACATCTCACCACTTTTGAAAACACGGTTTTAACTCATAAAAATCAGCAACCAAATCCTAATACTTCCTCATGCTCGTATGAATAAACTGGGCATTGGTTCGCATGAGTTTTGGGGTTACTAAATTCTTTATTCAAACCGCTTATACGAGTTAATCCTAGTCGTGGTTTCATGCTTGGTTCGGTTCGTCCGATTCGTTCATGGAGTTTCGTTAAAGGGAGGTTAAGGTTTGGATCGTGTTTTGTACGTGTTGTGGCTGTGCTCGACAAAGGTTTTGAGATTCGACCTTACCTCGTTGGTTATTGGTCTCGCAATTGTATTCTTGCTTCGGTCTCGAGCTATCATGCGATTAGAGGTATTTCCATAATCTATGTCTCAAACTTTTACGTCTCATTAAATATGATCCATGATGTCCTACATCGATCCTTTAATACAACCTTGAGCGTCGTCGAAATCATCATCTTAAAATTTGTTAGACACTAAAAAGGATATGTTAATATAAGAGTTACTTCGGGTTAAAACTTACTAACAAATGCGAAGCTTGGAAAAAGATATAAGTATATGAGTCGTGACTAAACATATACGTATACATGTCATGGAAACTCTAGCTAATTCAGTGTTGTTGAAGAACAAATGGGTTGCGATTAAAAACATTAACTTATGTCACAAATAATTACACATGCTAGTATTTAAGATTTAAAATTATTTGTGATTATAAGTATGGATGGGTGTGCATGCATGAGATTAAGATCGAAGTATATATATATATATATATATATATATATATATATATATATATATATATATATATATATATATATATATATATATATATATATATATATATATATATATATATGTTAGTCCCACATAAGAAAGATCATATTATAATTTGATGGAAACATGAAAGTTAGAAAAGAAAACAATAAGGTTTTTAAAACATGTATACGTATAAAAAGCGCAGGCTAGACTTAATGGTTTCGTTAAATATGTATATACGTTATAACATATATCTAGAGCACATAAAATAATGAACTGTATATATAACATATATGTCGATCTCGGTTCTGTTTTGTCTTTGAATAGTTTAAATATATACGCCTATGATCTCATGCATGTTATACAATTTAAGGAAAAACTGATAATACACATAAAGAGATATGAAGATGGGACATGCTTAGGATATGTATAATACATATCAAAATCAGAATATAAAAGCCAAGTAATAATAAAATGATAGTACATATTCTTTTACGTGGACAAGAGTTTGATTATATGTGAGTGCATGTAATCTATTTGGACTAGTAAATATGTATGTGTGTATATTAACGAGCAAGCATGCATGGAAATGGAACGTCAGTTTGTGTTTGTATTTTGAACGTGTGATGTATGTGTGTCGAGTATAAATACGAGTCATGCATGTGATAATAATATTTTGGGTCGTCGCGGCATAAATATTAATATCGTGGGTACATTAATAATTATATGAAATTATAAACGACGGGGTCTAAAATTATCATCTTAATATTAAATTATAGTATAAACCTTAAAATAAATATATTTGAGATTTTAATATTTTATTTTGATAATTAATATTTTTGACCCTAAACTTTACTAAATTTACATAATTAAATCTAAACTATTATGATTGTCATTTTAAACCCTTAAATACTATCAATTGTCAATTAGAATCTTAAAAGTATTAAATTACTAATTCGGGGAAAACATACTTAATTCGGAAAGTTACTAATTCGGGAAACTTACTAAATATGGAAAGTTACTAAAAATGGAAAGCCGACTAAAATGAGCAATCTAATTTAAAACAAGTTATTAATAATAAGCCGATCATTAACTTGGGTAGATTCGCTGAAGGAGTAACTTCCGATCTTTATGATGTGTTTGCACTTGCGGTTAAGGTACAGATATTCCGCCTTTTTGGTAAAGGCCATCCTTATCTCTTTTGTTTAATATTTCGATTATGATCCCTTCAGTTAAGCCATTGCTATGTTCCCCTTTTGTTGATTCGTGTTTGTTGATATTTGATATTGATATGAGCTTGACATTCGTTTGCATGCTATATTTCTTTTCTATAGCATTCTTGATTTTATGCCCATTATGTGTTACTTGTATATGATTTGATTAATTTGTAGCCAGTCATGGGGAGTCCATGGCCTTGCCACTGATGCACCAGTGGTATTGACACTATCTGTGGAGGTAGGTTTTAGTCCACAGCGTTTCCTTTAAGCTAGCTATTCAGGCCTATATTTATTATTGTATATGTTTACTTAGCCTTGAGCTTTGTGCATATATATTTGTTTTGCAGGGGGCGTATGGATGCATCCTAGGTACTTTGCTTAGTATTATTTGGTGAATGTTTGGTGTGTGTGCAATACACCCCTTTCACATTTGGTACAGTGGAGGTCATGACTCCTATATACAATTAGTATGTATATTGTTGGGCATTCCTATTTATTCTACTTTTCTATGATTCTTATTATCTTGTCATCTCTAATGTGATTAACTTATGCTTGCTCTATTTCTTTTGCTTACACTTATGACTCATTTCTTTTCTTTCAGTGTTTGATATCCATTATCCGTATTTCCTTTGATCATGTTCTATGTTTCCATATTCTTGATTTCTATCTCAGCAGGTTCGCTTGGACTTATGTCGTTTTCACCTTCGTTTTCCTTTTGTTATTAGTTTTCGTTTGTTTATATCAGTTCACTGGGCTTTTTAAGCTCAGCCGCATTTCTTTTCCTGCGGCAGGTTTTAGAAGGAAGCTGGGTTGAGTGAAGAGTGCTTAGGAGCTCTTAGTGGACTACATTGTTGATACCCTTCCATGGATTAGAGTTTTGACTTAGAGTTTTCCTTTTTGGCTTCTTAGTTGTTATTAGTTTTGGAAGTTGTAATATTTAGAATTAGTCCTTTATCTTTTCATTAGAACTACTTTGTAACCCTTGTATTAGTAATGTATTTCCGTTTACTTGTGTTCTGATTTGACTCCAAAATGTTACACTTTAGCCCTTTTTGGGTTGGGGTGTTACAATTTTGGTATCAGAGACAGGTTTGATCGGCGGATTCAAAACCCGTAGAGCTTAGGCTATGACCTGTGAGTATTAGGCCCGCTAAGTTTTGCACCATAGGAGTTATGAAACAACCCTTGCGAGCTTGCGTTAGGATTTCCACTCTGAAACTTATGTTATGACTGGTGAGGATTGGGTAGACTATAGGGAATTTGTTTAGGTATCGTTGCTTCCGCATCACTCTTATTCGTGCCTTATTTCTAGTTGAGCCTTTTTAGATTTCTCCTTCTGGAGATTTGAAGCCTATTATTTTGCATAACTTGAGTTTAGTAACCAAGTAAGTTTAGAATGAGTTGAGAATTTTGTTGTAATGTTTGACATTACATAAGCTTTATCTTCTTTGATTTCAACCTCTGATTCATTTGTTAACCCTTTAGATGCCTCTACAGGTACTCTGAGAATTTCTATGATAACGACGTATTTGACACGTTCCGTGAAATCTCTTGCTTTTGATAAGCATATTTAAGTTACACCATTAGATTTTGCCTTATCTACTTGTATTCCTATGAGAAATCTTGTGGTTGATCAGCCACGAGAATAGGAATATTATTCCTCACTTCTAAATGATAAGATTCGCTATGCTGATATGCCTTTCCTTGGAAAGTTTAAATTCGATTGTCATTCTGATATTGACTGGTGGACGGAGCATCAAGATGCTAACTACTGTCATACTACGTCTCTCCTTTGACATTTTGAACCACTCTGATTTATTTTTGTCATGACTTCTGATTGATAAGCTTTTGTTATCCTTACTACCCTGGAAACTCATATGTTACTTTCGCGGTTGTGGAGTTTTGCTAGCATCTATTCATATTTCCCGTGGGATGAATCTCACTTTGAGAGTCATTTTTCAATCTAAATTCTTCCAATGAATCCCTGAATGAACCACCCAGATTTTCACCGATTATGAATTTGATTTGACTTAGTACTGAGAAAATGTTTAGTCACGACTCGAGGTAGAATATGATTTCAATAAAGGCATGTTTATATGATGCAAGTATTATGACGCCTGGCCAACGTGATAATAATTACATCATATAACTTGAACTTATGGGGATCATAGGATATCTTTGAGGAGTGCCTGAGAACAGTTTAGTTTGATGAGAAAGAACGCTATCCGTATAGGACGATGTTTTGCCAGATTTAGAAACTCCATATTGAACAGCACCAGCCGAATTGTGAGAACTGGAGGAGTGGTAACCACAAATCTATGAAATGTTTTGTTGTCTTAGTATATCTCCTTGGAGTGCTTCAGTTTTTTTTTTCACGATGAAGAAAGATGGTAGTAGGAGATTATGTATTGACTTCTGGAAGCTGAACCGTATCACTATTTGAACCCATTATTCCCTACCTCGAATCGACGATGTATCTAATCAACTTTAGGACATGGAGTTTTCCTTTAGATGGATTTATGGCTTGAAGTTATTCCAAAAATTTCATTTCTCATTCGTATTGGCCACTATGACTGTTAATGATGCTAATAGTATTAGCTAATGCTTTAACTATTTATTGAATTTGATGAATCATGTCTTTTGAGTACTTAGACAAATTGGTCATAGTATGACATATTAGTACATTCAGAGACAAAGGAGAAACATGAGAATCATTTTCGTATTATGTTGGAAACATGAGGATCATTTGTATATTCTGGAAGCATGATATTGGGTGGAAGATGTTCACGACTTGCATTACCGTTGATGAATTTTTTGAGTAAAGAAGAGAAGCTTAGTTTGGATGAGAACAGAGTTTTGAAAAAGCTGAAATAGAAATTAGCTTCAACTTCCATACTTTCAGGTAGTATCAATTTTGAGACGTTTCAAGAAGAGACTTGGTTATGCCATTGTGCAGCACGGGAAGGTTATTGCTTACGCATCAAGACAATTAGAACCGTTTAAGGAGAATTATTCAATGCATGACTTGGAAATGGCGGCAGGGTGGTTGCTTTTAAGATTGGAAGACATATCTTACAAGGTAAATTTGGTGGCAGATGCATTTAGGAAGAAATTTGAAGTTTCGGTTTGTCTCGAAGATTGAGCTTAAGAAAATCAAGACTTAGAATTCAGGAAGTTGAGTCACGGCGAACATGAAGGTTGAGTCCAATTACAAATTTTAGAATCTCAGAAGCAAGATGGCGAACTATGATCTGTGAGAAGTTGTTATGATTGAGGCACAATTTTACTTTCCCTATCCCTCTTAGTTGTACTAAGATATATAAAGGATCTAAGCATAATTTTTAAATGGAATGGCATGAAACTGGTTGTGATCACATTAGTGACGATGTGCTAAGTATGTCAACATGTCAAGATTGAACTTCAGCATGCAAGGGTGTTCCTTTAACTTATGGACTTTCCGACTTAGAAGTAGGATTATACTTTTCATGAACCTTGTAACGAAACCTCCTCGAAAATTTGAGAAGAATGATATAATTTGAGTGGTGATGGATCGTTTGATTATGTTAGCTCATTTTGCCTCTTAGAATGTGTATTCAGTTACAAGTTGGCATAAACCCTTCGGCAGAAGACTATTCAATTACATGGCGCACCTGCAGTGATCGTGTCAGAGATTCGCGTTTTACTTCACATTCCTAGGAAGGACTACTGAAGGTTTGAGGGACCAGACTCAAGTATAGTAATGCTTTTCACCTACAGATTGACAGATAAGCAGAACAACTATTCGAACTTAGAAGAAGTGTTGAACAGAAGAGTTGTCAAGTGTTTAGTCCAATTGTGTTTGCTCATTAGATTAAAGGCATGCAAGTGACAAGGGTTGTCCTTTCAGATTTGGTATGAACGGTGATGTAGAGCACCTTCTAGTTGAGTTAAGTCGGGAAGCTGCTTATTGAATGTTCGGAGTTGATTATACAACAACTAATGGATTAGTTATCATGGTGGAAGAGAAATTTTGAAACATTAGGCCAGGAATATGTGCGTTCCGTATGATGTTCCCATGCAAAAGAGTTAAATGTTTTGGCATATAAGAAAGACTTGGTTTGTAGTACGTTAGTCCTTAGATTCATTCTTATCCGTGCAGTGATCCTACCTATCCCATTTTCCATTATGATATGATTCGATACTCCAGTATGTACGTAGTTAATCGTTAGTATGAATAGGTCACCAACCTCCTTAGGAAACTCTCGGTATGTCTGATAATTCAATATATGCTTTTCTGGTTGTTAGTAAGGTTCTTAGTTCGTTCAGAACCTGATTGGACTTGTGAAATTTCTACCATCTAGCATCACTTCCGTATTTATGCTATTTTCATCTAATGTTCATGCATCTCTCTGTGAGATGTTGATTATCATCTGTTTCATGTTCAATTCGTACTCATTGGATCATATTGGTTATGATTTGCTTCTGTGGAGAACCAGAGGCTCTCCTATTTGTTTGGATCGGGTCATGAGAAACAAACACTTCCGATCATTAAAATCCTTCGGAAGGACCTCTCCGAGCATGAAGTTAACTGTCGTCATTTCTCTTCGTGATTTGATACGTATTTGTCTAACTTTTGCGACTTCAATTTTCGAGGACGAAAATTTTCTTTTTAGATGGGAAGAATTGTAAAACCCGAATTTTAAACAAGTTAAAATTCCCAAAATACCCTCTAATTTTGAATTTTTCGAAAGACGAATAATAAATTTTAACCTAAGTATTTAAAACTTTAATACGTGAATAATAAACGTGTTATTAATAATAAAAACTTATGATAAAATGAATGTACACGTTTAGAAGTTCATATAGCCGATTATTTTTGTTCTTGTCACAAAAGTATGGAAACCCGATAAATTTCCCTATGTCTTCCTTTTGTGTATTGTTTGAAAATATTAGGGGATAAGAATAACCAAATAACCTACTCTAAATAAAAGATTTGCATGTTGCTATGTTTCCAAATCATACACGGTTGTCCAACCCTTTGACACGCTTTGCCATATCATAGCCTAAAATAACAGATACAATATGCCAATTCCATTCACACGTTCAAATATCACTTTGATATACATTTTACTTTCACCTCACAAGACCTTATACGTGACATCTCACCACTTTTGAAAACACGGTTTTAACTCATAAAAATCAGCAACCAAATCCTAATACTTCCTCATGCTCGTATGAATAAACTGGGCATTGGTTCGCATGAGTTTTGGGGTTACTAAATTCTTTATTCAAACCGCTTATACGAGTTAATCCTAGTCGTGGTTTCATGCTTGGTTCGGTTCGTCCGATTCGTTCATGGAGTTTCGTTAAAGGGAGGTTAAGGTTTGGATCGTGTTTTGTACGTGTTGTGGCTGTGCTCGACAAAGGTTTTGAGATTCGACCTTACCTCGTTGGTTATTGGTCTCGCAATTGTATTCTTGCTTCGGTCTCGAGCTATCATGCGATTAGAGGTATTTCCATAATCTATGTCTCAAACTTTTACGTCTCATTAAATATGATCCATGATGTCGTACATCGATCCTTTAATACAACCTTGAGCGTCGTCGAAATCATCATCTTAAAATTTGTTAGACACTAAAAAGGATATGTTAATATAAGAGTTACTTCGGGTTAAAACTTACTAACAAGATGCGAAGCTTGGAAAAAGATATAAGCATATGAGTCGTGACTAAACATATACGTATACATGTCATGGAAACTCTAGCTAATTCAGTGTTGTTGAATAACAAATGGGTTGTGATTAAAAACATTAACTTATGTCACAGATAATTACACATGCTAGTATTTGAGATTTAAAATTATTTGTGATTATAAGTATGGATGGGTGTGCATGCATGAGATTAAGATCGAAGTATATATATATATATATATATATATATATATATATATATATATATATGTGTGTGTGTGTGTGTGTGTGTTAGTCCCACATAAGAAAGATCATATTATAATTTGATGGAAACATGAAAGTTAGAAAAGAAAACAATAAGGTTTTTAAAACATGTATACGTATAAAAAGCGCAGGCTTGACTTAATGGTTTCGTTAAATATGTATATACGTTATAACATATATTTAGAGCACATAAAATAATGAACTGTATATATAACATATATGTCGATCTCGGTTCTGTTTTGTCTTTGAATAGTTTAAATATATACGCCTATGATCTCATGCATGTTATACAATTTAAGGAAAAACTGATAATACACATAAAGAGATATGAAGATGGGACATGCTTAGGATATGTATAATACATATCAAAATCAGAATATAAAAGCCAAGTAATAATAAAATGAGAGTACATATTCTTTTACGTGGACAAGAGTTTGATTATATGTGAGTGCATGTAATCTATTTGGACTAGTAAATATGTATGTGTTTATATTAACGAGCAAGCATGCATGGAAATGGAACGTCAGTTTGTGTTTGTATTTTGAACGTGTGATGTATGTGTGTCGAGTATAAATACGAGTCATGCATGTGATAATAATATTTTGGGTCGTCGCGGCATAAATATTAATATCGTGGATACATTAATAATTATATGAAATTATAAACGACGGGGTCTAAAATTATCATCTTAATATTAAATTATAGTATAAACCTTAAAATAAATATATTTGAGATTTTAATATTTTATTTTGATAATTTATATTTTTGACCCTAAACTTTACTAAATTTACATAATTAAATCTAAACTATTATGATTGTCATTTTAAACCCTTAAATACTATCAATTGTCAATTAGAATCTTAAAAGTATTAAATTACTAATTCGGGGAAAACATACTTAATTCGGAAAGTTACTAATTCGGGAAACTTACTAAACATGGAAAGTTACTAAAAATGGAAAGCCGACTAAAATGAGCAATCTAATTTAAAACAAGTTATTAATAATAAGCCAATCATTAACTTGTGTAGATTCGCTGAAGGAGTAACTTCCGATCTTTATGATGTGTTTGCACTTGTGGTTAAGGTACAGATATTCCGCCTTTTTAGTAAAGGCCATCCTTATCTCTTTTGTTTAATATTTCGATTATGATCCCTTCAGTTAAGCCATTGCTATGTTCCCCTTTTGTTGATTCGTGTTTGTTGATATTTGATATTGATATGAGCTTGACATTCGTTTGCATGCTATATTTCTTTTCTATAGCATTCTTGATTCTATGCCCATTATGTGTTACTTGTATATGATTTGATTAATTTGTAGCCAGTCATGGGGAGTCCATGGCCTTGCCACTGATGCACTAGTGGTATTGACACTATCTGTGTAGGTGGGTTTTAGTCCACAACGTTCCCTTTAAGCTAGCTATTCAGGCCTATATTTATTATTGTATATGTTTACTTAGCCTAGAGCTTTGTGCATATATATTTGTTTTGCAGGAGGCGTATGGATGCATCCTAGGTACTTTGTTTAGTATTATTTGGTGAATGTTTGGTGTGTGTGTGCAATACACCCCTTTCACATTTGGTACAGTGGAGGTCATGACTCCTATATATAATTAGTATGTATATTGTTGGGCATTCCTATTTATTCTACTTTTCTATGATTCTTATTATCTTTTCATCTCTAATGTGATTAACTTATGCTTGCTCTATTTCTTTTGCTTACACTTATGACTCATTTCTTTTCTTTGAGTGTTTGATATCCATTATCCGTATTTCCTTTGATCATGTTCTATGTTTCCATATTCTTGATTTCTATCTCAGCAGGTTCGCTTGGACTTATGTCGTTTTCACCTTCGTTTTCCTTTTGTTATTAGTTTTCGTTTGTTTATATCTGTTCACCGGGCTTTTTAAGCTCAGCCGCATTTCTTTTCCTGCGGCAGGTTTTAGAAGGAAGCTGGGTTGAGTGAAGAGTGCTTAGGAGCTCTTAGTGGACTACATTGTTGATACCCTTCCATGGATTAGAGTTTTGACTTAGAGTTTTCCTTTTTGGGTTCTTAGTTGTTATTTGTTTTGGAAGTTGTAATATTTAGAATTAGTCCTTTATCTTTTCATTAGAACTACTTTGTAACCCTTGTATTAGTAATGTATTTCCGTTTACTTGTGTTCTGATTTGACTTCAAAATGTTACACTTTAGCCATTTTTGGGTTGGGGTGTTACACTTCGTCTATGTGCAAATGACACACATTCATAACGGTATTAAGCCCTGTTTCGACTTGGTGATCCAAACAACAACATGGGTAATATGGAAATATGCAAATCGTGTTTGTTTTGACTTGAAGCCTCCAAGGAAAGACATGTTAGGTCAAGCAATTAAGGTGTTTGCACATTCTTGATTAACTTATCGTCATTGATTTCTTAAACCTAAATGGTTAAATAGGATTAGTGATCCAATAAATTATTGTATGATGTAATTGTACTTGTTTCTTCTAGCTCCTCACTATTTGTTTCTTTAATGAATATAGTCATTCAAAAAACAAAAACAAATAAAAAGTTTAGTAAGTGAACTATGAAATAAAATAGTACCAGTAGTCCTCTTTCATCACTCAAAGTTATATATCATGGATTTTCATTATACTGACTCTCCACTCTAACTTTTGTAATCCCCATTCACCATTTATTAGTATTCAACATTAGTAACACTAACACACTCTTTCTCTCACACAAACGAATAAAATACGTTTGGCATCATGAACGCCTCGATGCAAATAAACCATATT
The DNA here is from genome assembly GCA_030686995.1 of Artemisia argyi. Taxonomy (NCBI): domain Eukaryota; kingdom Viridiplantae; phylum Streptophyta; class Magnoliopsida; order Asterales; family Asteraceae; genus Artemisia; species Artemisia argyi. Next base: position 73,744,960 of record CM060706.1, read on the forward strand.
TTGGAGTGAGTGAGGTGCACATTCTCGATCGCCTTCTATGACTGATAGTGTAACCTATTTCATATCCTACTGTCTCTACGTTTATAAAGCATATTGTCCAAAATTAAGTTTATACACTTAATAAATACTGTAACCATATGCATATGTATCATTCCATGATTAGAACCTTCCATGACCATGCATGATATTTGTGAATGCAATACGTAAAAGAGATAAGAAAAAATCTTCCAGCGCATCAAGTGGTACAAGTTAGTAAAAGCAAATGGGCAATTAGGCTGACATGCAGAGAATATATTCGATTTGATATATCTGATATATTCGATTGTAACGCGATTCGTTTACCATTTCATAGCTTATAAATAGAACCAACAAAAGGAGTAACACACACATCTCATCTCCTCACCTCTCTCTATCTACACTACTTCACCAGTTCACTTCTATTAAATCTTCTCCGTATTGTTATGAAAACAGGAGCATGAGTAAAGGGACGATATCCCAAATAGATTACACTTTTCTCAAACAAAGTAATCCGATCCCAACTCGGAAATGTGACGTAAAACTACATATATAATATGGAGTTACCTGAGGGAATCGCCACCCGAGAAATTATTAATAATCATTTGTATCCTTCGACGTAAATATCATTAGAAACATATAACCGTACATAAAACACACCAGTTCTTCCCATCCTATTTAATACATTCTAATATGTTTTAATAAATAAATATCAATATTGACTTGTCGGAGGGGGTTCCCCGGGCTCAGCCCAGGGTCCTCTCTAACGATCTTTCTTTGTCTTTTCAGCACTGTTACCGAAGACCCGAAAGTCAAGGTCAAAGCGAGTCAGACAGCCAAGTCATCACCTTGACGACCATGCGGATTTTGGTAGCATCAATGACACTGATTTTAAGATAATAGTTGTAGTAGCATTTACCCAAGTGAAAAATATTGTTACTTGAGTATCATACTAAAAACTACACTAAACTTATTATTAACTATAGAGGTACACTGAACAGATACACTTCTCATTCTTAAGAGCATGTTAAGCATTATAGTACATCAGAATATATTTGAGCTATACAATCCGTAATACTCTATTCGAAAATTTTATTATGTGTATATTTGTAAATCCAAAGAAACTTGAAACACATAGGGATTTGTTATACACAAGGTTTTCAAGATTGGGATCCTACCCAGGATTGTTTTCGTCTTTGCAAGATCGTGATTGTAAGATCAGATCGGGATCTTAAGGTCCTACTCTAATGTTATTTCTTAATACTTTTTGTAATATTATACGAATAACAAATTATTATACATTATAAACACAAAATATTATGAATGTCATGGAAATATTGTCATAATTTATGATTATGAAATGTTTAAAAAGATTAACATATTGTGTTTTGAATTCTACAAAAAACCAACTCATAAATTTATAGTTTTGATAGTCTATAATCCGAGAAAAGTAAGATCGGATCAGATTAGACTTAAGATCGTATATTCAAGATCAGGATCCTATAAGAGCTTAAACTTGCAAAGATCCTATGTAGGATCCAGATCGTTTTTGCTTTGCAGTATCGTAAAATCGTAAGATCCTAAGATCAGGTTGGGGATCCTAACAACTATGGTTATACATACCCTCCTAAATGGGGGGTCAAAGTACAAAAGATTCTTTTTTTCCCCTAGTTTACAGTACAACACAGTTTTTTTAATCAGTTTCTACTCTGTACTTTTTGCCAGTTTAATACTTTGACTTGTTAAACTTTATATTTTTTGTTCCGTACTTTCAGGTTTATAGTTTTTTTTAATATAAATAAAATTATAAAATAAATATATACGAAAATTAAAAACCGGAAAAATCCGCCGGGGATTGGCGCGGGGGGGGGGGGGGGGGGGGGGGTACAACTTGTAGAAATAAGGGGATCCTTATAACCATAGAATTGTTTTCAACGTGGCAATGGTCATGTTCCCTTCTAAAAAGGACAACAGACCGACATTTCTTGTCAATATTATCGTGAAAGGAATATGCTTCACTTTAAGTCAAATAACAATGGCTGGAAAGTTTTATCCTGATGTGCAAAGCACATGATGGAATTTAACGGTAGATTTTAATAGACATCTATGATAAGGACGAACGGTGTTACAAAGTTTTAAGATAAAGATTGTTCATGCCAAAAAAAGATCAGGGTGTAAGTTACTCTAAGAATTATATGAGTAGTATGTAAAATTAAGAGTGAATTACATGTTTAGTCTCCACATTTTTGCAGATTTAATGTATAGTCCAAATTGCGACAAAATTACCGTAGTCCTCCCTGACGTTCGAAATGTTGCTCGCCTCTAGTCTAATACTGCAGCAACCGTTATGTCAGATCGTTATCTCCAGCCACATGCTTTGCGCACGACGTAGTTTAGTCATTTCATTTTTTGTCCTTTTCCACTTCATCTTCCACCTCTAAATGTTCTTATCATTTAACATATCTTTAAAAACAACCAAAAAAATTTAAACTACAAAAACATACATTTAAATTGCTTAAACTTTTATACATAAATTTTACTATAATCTAATCTTAAAATTATCAAAACCCATTGATCTCACTTTCATAACCACTGGTTAACATGATGTTTCAACTTTTATTCAACCTCATTTTCAAATCAAAACCATAATACCAACAAACTCAAATTAATTAATTCTTGATGTATTACCAATACAAAATAAAATAAAAAGAAAATAACCAGAAAAAACAAACAAATTAATCCACGTGTATCTTGTATGGTGTAGGATTACAAAGGCCTAAGTCTTTTCTTTCTTGTTGAATTTTCCATCTTCCAACATAATACACAAGCAAGAATAAAAAGTCAATACAACTATAGGCAAATCCAACAGCAAACCAAAACAACAAACGAGCAAGTCTTCTTTGATCATTACAAGATCCCCCACCATTATAGTGGTATGATCAATCTTCCTCCCACTCACACATATGAAGTACCTGATGATTGTTTAGCTTTTGTTTTTCAGTTTTTAATATACAGTGATCGGAAACGATGCTCTATTGTTTCGCGGCGGTGGCTTTTGGTCAAAGGTCAGATACATGTAAAAGTAAAGATATGTTTAATCTTAGATGTGATTCGAAGATCAAACTCGTAAAACAATCATGAACACAATGAAGAAGAACGTATTCGAAATTGAATTACAAAAGTAACTGAAATTTTTACAACTAGTTAGAGATTACAAGAGGAGAGAATTTGTTTTACAAGAATGATGATTAAACTAAAATGTGATAACAGATATTAAAAAGGGATGTTCTTGAGCCATTTTTAGTTAAGTTTGTTGTGGAGATCACACATGCACCTCACGTGTGTTAGTTTAAACCTTCACACGTGTACCTCACGTGCCTACAACATATCAAACGTATCAATCAATCCCCCTTAAATTCTTTTTGTCCTCAAAAGACTAAACATTGTCAAGTTTAAACCTTCACACGTGCTGTTGTACCAATAATATTACGTCTACAACTAATCTAAATGTATAAAGTGGGTGTGAGCACTTTAGAGGGAAGAGAGAGAGAGAGAGAGAGAGAGAGAGAGAGAGAGAGAGAGAGAGAGAGAGAGAGAGAGATAACAAAAGTCTCGCATAACATTGATAGAGAACACACACCTCATAACCCATGAGGTAGGGGTATTTATACCCAACGTTTAGCTAAGCCTCCATCGCGGATATACAAGTTCCCCGATGGTAAACTTGTGTCACATACAACTAATATTACACAACATACCCTATACTAAGATAAAGTATAAATAGAAGTCCCTAACAAATGATTTACATTTTTTGTGTTCCAACAATCTCCCCCTAAGGGTAGATCATTCGGGTCTTCTATTTATGGGTATTCCTCTAGACTTCACCTTATGTATCCAACGCACTTTTCCATGAATCTCTAGATACTTCAAAGGTGGAGTCTTTCTTCTACATACTGTGCAAATAATCACATCTTTGCCTTTTGATCATCATCAATCTCGGTACTTGTCCTCCTGTGATCTTGATCCAACAAATCGTGGATCCCTTGAAGAACCCACTTTAACGTACCAGAACTGAACTTCGGTATCTCATTCGTAACCATCAGCCTCTTGTACCCCGATGCATTTTCATACACTAAACCAAGTTCGAACAGCGGATGTTCAATACAAGTCCACAGTTCATATTCATCGAAATCAGGTAGTATGATCATCGGATGAGTGAGGTTGACCTTCTTCTGTAGGCTTTCAACTCCCATTTGAAAGCCATCAACATGTATTAGTGACAATTGTGATCTCATGAAGATTTTAAGAGCATCACGAATGTCGTCTTCATTACCTTGATCGTACATATAGGTGATGTTAGACAGGTACATGTCTTAGATGTCTTGAGGATGAAGAAGGTGAAAATCAGCTTCATGAAAAACGTAGTCGAGATTATCGTCTCGTTTGACAGGGAAGTTGATGAAGCCATCAGTTCTGAACTGGTGTGAAGTGATGTACACGTAATGAACAATTCGATGTCTTGGGAAGACTTTGTGATGAGGAAGAGGATCTCTGTATCTGTCTTTGAGAAAGTCTTTAGCTGCCTCGTTCATTGCGGTTATTCTCATGTACGCTTCCACATTATATTCATTATGATCAATCTCAGAAATGATGAACTTCTCACAATGAATCCCTTCTTCAAGAAATCCATCTCCCCATTCCTCGAACAATAGACTTGTGGTTGTTGAAGGTCTATACTTATCATTTCCCGAAATGAGATAATGTAAATCGAAGTTCTCATATGTTGTGGGTTCTGGAAATCTTAGTAGCGGATGATTTATGATTGGTTCGGGTGAAGTGGTAGTTTTTCTGACGAGTTCATGATCATATACATCTCTGACACGTGCATCCATCAGAATCTTCCCATATAGTTCATCTGTTACATGCTTTGTGGCAGGCTGACTTAATGAGAATGCTTTGGGCTTTTCAACCGTTGGCATACTTATTGGTTCAGTTGCCATGGACTTTCCCGTATCTCTTTCACTCGTGTCTGTCACACTTACCCTTTCTTCTTTTCTTTCTGTTTCTCCAGATTCAATAGCTGCAGCACCTTCTTGTACATTATGAGTTTCAGAAGATCGAGATCTTGTAGGTTGCCTGCTTGACCTGGTGGTTGATGAAGTTTGCTATGTTGTTGGAGAAGTGAAAGTCGTGCGTCTCAATCTCTTTGATCTCCTCTCCCCCTCAGGATTGCCTGAGTCAGGGTCATCCTGATTACGTTCGTGCGATTGAGGTCTCCAAGTTTGCTCTAGATCAAAGACTTTGTCTTTCAGCTCCTTTATCGTTTGAAGTAGCTTTTTGTGATTAGCAGCCATTGACGATCGGAGAGTTGCAATGTCTGTTGAGTCTTGTACAGAGGCATAAGTAGCCATGAGTGAATGATAGAGGTTTGGTTTTTCATTCTGAATATGAGGTTGATCGGTAAAGATTTTATGCATCATTTCTCTAAGTTGATCAAAAGTGAGTTCCTCGTCTCCAGTGACCTCTTCGGCAAATGCTTTATGAATTTTTCTTCATTTCTCTTCAGCTTCGCATTGTTCTTTGAAATCGGATGAAAATTCATGTATCGCTCAATTTAGATATCCCATTGAAATGTGAGCAATGGGAGTCTCTAGTCGAGTGTGAGGAGTTGTTGATGATGATGGTGGGATTTTTGTAGTCGTAGTTACAGTATGTGGAGATTCGGGTATTTGTTGTGAAGTTGTTTGTGTTGTTGTTGTTTTTGTTGGTGGTGGTGGTTGTGGTTGTTGTTGAGTTGGTGGATTAGGCGGGGAAATTGTAACAAGTCGGATCCACGAAGAATTTCCGACGGCAAACTAGTCGTTGTGTCAACCCATGACGCATTATTAGTTCGTTCAGGAGTTCCTACGAGTTGGTGTAACTCGGATGATTTAATGATACTACTGGTGTCAGATTCTAGCCTAATCTCCTTACTAACTTCTGGCCTATGTGTTTTGCCCACCTCCTCTCTATCATTTCCTTCGTTTGCGACATTGTCATTGTCATGTGTATCGGACAATGTCGTTTCAGAGTCATTCTTACTCTGTGTTCCAGTATCTTCGTTCACTTGAACATCTCCTTCGGTCCTTGTATCTCCAGATTGCTGAATGTCAGCAAGTCTTTGTATTCTCTTACGCCTTTTATCCCCTTTTTCAACATGTTGCTCCTTATTCCCCGTCTCTAGTCCTAAATTGGCGCTAGGATCTAATTCCTTATGCGTTTCATGGGTAGGTCCGCTCAATTTCGAGCTTTCTATAGAAACAGAAGATCTACTTATATATTCCTTGTAATCCATCGACTTTTTGTCAGTAAGATCAAGCAACTCTTGAGGTACGGGCATTGGAGGCTTAGTTGTTGCATCTTTTACCGGTTGTAGATTTTTCATGACTTTATCATTAATTCTGACTTCGATCGGCCTTGTTGACAATTTGTTAGATTTCATCATATCTCTAATGATAAGTTTGATGAATCTAACAAAAGGAATTAAGCACCCTTCGCCTTCTTTTTCATCTTGGACTTTAGTTTGTTTTATACCAATTCAACTAGCTCAATCCAAATTAACGAAGCATAGTCAAAGTGGCACTGATTAACCACTCTATAAAAAATCTGATATATAGAGAATCTTCCAGCATTAATTCCCGCTTCTTTACCTGCTAGGCATCGGTTAAGAATGGAGAACACTGTTGCCCATAAGCTTGGAAGACACTTTCTCTTGAAACTAGAAGTGTTTATGAGCTTGATTAGATCATTGTCAAAGCCAAGGTCCAAAAAGAATTGCTAAATTTGGTTAATTCTTGGTAGAACTTCAAACCCGTGTCTGTTGTTGGATGTTACTGCCGGTAAGTCCAGTGCACATCTGAGTGATTCACTTGTGAGTGTGGTCGTGTATCTGTCTACTATGCCTTTCAGCATTGCGGGTTTGGAGTTTTGAACAACATGCACTGTGTTCCAGAATTGTTGAATGTAAATTTGGGGGATTTCAATGGCTGTGTTAATATTGGGTGATTCTTCAGTATTTCAACAATGATTGAGTGATCACAGTTGAACTGGTGTGGATTAAACAGATAGTTGCTATCACCCAGCCTGACATAATTGGTGGAGGGAAAGAGTTGTTTAGAGGTGAGTTGTTGTAGTGCTTCATTTTGATTTTCCGGAACTTCTTGTAGTTGTTGTTGTTCTTGAGCCATTGTAATGATTGACTCTGAAATGACATAAAAAATGTAAGAATCTTGATAAAGTTTACAATGTTTATTTTTCACTCTGTCTGTTTTTATATGCTATGGCATTTCTTTTTCGAGCATATTTCATTTTGTTTTTCATTTCTTATGCTTTCTTGCTTTTGTAGCACAAGCGCATGCTCTTTTCTTTTCACATGCGCTTTTATTCTCTTTCTGTTTTTATTTTCCTCACCAAAAAATTTGTTGATTTGTGATACTCTTTCAAAAATTGTTTAAGGTATAGATTAAATGTTGTTTTATAATGCTCATGCTTTAGAAAATACGTTTATCTAACCCTTTTGAAGCTTTGGGAAAAAGTATCAACTTGTATTCAAACAAAAGTTTTCTAGTTAAACTAGAACATTTGTTTTTGGAAATAAAAACTTTCACAGAAAATTTTGTTGCATGAGTGTAAGATTTCTTAACAACTGACAATACTTTAGACTCTCTATTACGTAGGCTAGTTAAAGGATTTCATTATCAGCTTTTAGGTGATAACTAGTCCTAGTAACCATCTTGAAGATGAGAAGTCATAAGTTAAGTCAACTGTAATACATCTTAAAAGAGCTTTTGTTGCATAAGTGTGAGATTTCTCAAAACATATCTAGACCTTGGATACTCTGTTACATTGTGTAGCTAAAGGGATGCATTATCAATTTTTAGGTGATAACTAGCCCTAGTAACTACCTTGAAGATGAGATATCCTTAGTTTAAATAGTGTCGAGTCGTCTTAAAACCATTTAAATCAAAACAATTAAGAGTGAAAAATCTGTTAAGTGATTGCATGAATTGGTTTTAAAATTAGATTCATGGCATTGGCAATCACTAACATTTTGTAAACATATCCGTCAAATCAATCATGTACACAAAGTATTTATAAAAATTGCAATCATTGAAAAGTCTAAGTCTAGTAATTAAACATATGCATCACATATTCTGTTAAGGCAATAATAGTGATACAATCCTAGTCTAATTAACAAAGAAAACTAAGCATATGCAATATTCTATGTCTCAAAGGTTTTCATTTCTACTTAAAATGAGAACACTTATATTTGATGAAAACAAATTGAGAAAAATGCTTGTGTAGATTATTGGCTTTTCTAAAAATCATTAAGAACAAATTGTGACTTAATTTGAGAAAGAATGTTTGATCAATGTTTGTTACTTAGTCAAAATTTATTAAAATGTTTGAAAAACTTTATATAAATATAAGAATTATAAAAGTTTTGCAAAGATTTAAAAAAATTTGGGCAGAGTAACATTTAGTTTAAGTGGGTAAAAAAGCTTCGCAATATCTGGGATCGCGGATTTGGTATAGCAGGCAAACGGTCAATGAAAGTCAACTTCGCATTGAAGGTGAGACAGGTATCGCAGACCAAACTAGATGTGATGGTAAGCCATCGCATAAAGTTCCGGATCCAAAACGTTCGTATTGAAAACTGTGATGGCAAGCCATCGCACGACATTTAGAATGGCTCGTATCGCGGAGCTTTTATCTGCGATGCGAAGAAAAATTTTCATCGCAGGTAAATCTCTCGGATTTTTTAAATAATATTAAATGCACATTTTTCCTATTTTCTAAAGTCTCGTATCGCATCCAACATGTTGTCGCATCGAGAACTGTTCATCTTTTTCCTAAAATCAGCCCATTTTAACCAAATCAAACTGTTCAAAAACCCATTTTCTTGCAAATTAGTGATCAAACCGGTTTATCTCAGTCATCTAACCACAAAGTTTTGACACAAACACATCACAATTTAAACTTAATAGTGATACATACGTATTCTTGGTGTCTAAACCCTAACATCCCAATTGGGCATGAAACAATTAAAATTAAGGGTAGATAAGCTAGATATATATGTAAAACATCATTTAAAACTGATTTGAAAGCTTACTTTTTGCACGAAACGAAGTAAAAGGCAATAAAATCAGTGATACGAGAGTTCTTGTGGATGAGAGTGAAAGTGTGTTTGTTTAGAAGAGAGAGAATGCGAGTGATTGGTAAAAATGTGTGTGTGTTTTTCTCGCTTCCCAGATATGTGGGGTTTGTTGACCCGTGTTTTTCCTTTTTGTTTTGAACTCAGGTCTGCGAGAGTTTTTGGACTAGGGGAGGGTTCAAATCAGCATTTAGAGTATTTTAACAAAACTCCCTCTTGACATTAGCCCTTTTTAACACTTAACACTTATGACTTTTATTCTTAAAATTTTAGCAAATTTTTGAAAACATTTTGGTTCAAATAATTGAACTTTTGTGTTATATCAAAATTGTTTTTGATTTTAAAAATAAAATCAATCACTCCCCCTCAAAGTGATGGTAATTTTCATCATTTACAACAACTTTTTATCATGTTTTTCATTTTTCTTTTTAACAACCTTTTAGCAACATATGTCTGCGACTTATTCACGATTTCAAAAACAAACTTCTAAATTTCTCCCTCTCAAAAATAGCTTAATGATTTTTAAACTGTTTTTGATCTATTGATGAGGTGAAGCATTGTTTTTAAAAGTTTTATTCTACTCGAGCTATTCTCAAGATTTGATTATCATGAGCAAAAAATTTTATAAAGAGGTTTTTAGAAAAATCTTTTTGTAAAATCTTGTATAGATTTTGCTCATAATAATAAGAAGATTTCTCTCATTCTCTTAAGGATTGATGCACTGAGATGTACATTCAGGGTCCTTTCTTTTGTTACAGGTGTTGATCTGTGATGTGATCAACAACCATTATGTTTGAATAATTACCATTTTGAGTTACCAGATGTACGTGTGATGTCTACTACATTGTTGACTGCTTTAACCTTTGGAGTTTCCTCGTCATGATCATCACGAATACTTTCCATGCCTAACCGTTGTCGGAGGTATTCAAATCTCTCAGGAGGCAAAGATTTTGTGAAGAAGTCGACAATTTGGTAGTCAGTTTTCACAAAGTACAATTCCACTGTCCGCTTTTCTACATGCTCATTGATGAAGTGATATCTGACTGCGATGTGCTTCGTTCTTGAATGCAGTACTGAGTTACAAGAGATGGCAATGGCACTTTTCGAATCACAATAAATTGGGATTTTGTCATAGAAGAAACCATAGTCTGTCGATTGTATTTTCATCCATAATACTTGGGCACAACATCTAGAGAGCGAAATATATTCTGCTTCATCAGTGGAAAGTGCAATATGATTTTGTTTCTTTGAAGACCAGCTGATTAATTTCTCTCCCAAGAATTGAGAAGATCCAGAAGTACTTTTGCAATCAATTTGACATCCTGCATAATCTGCATCTGAATAGGCAATAAGTTCAAAACCGGTGTCTTTTGGATACACAAGGCCCATGTGAGTTGTTCCTTTTAGGTACCGAAAGATCCTTTTAACAGCAGTGAGGTGCTTTTCCGTTGGCCTGGATTAGTAACGGGCACACATGCAGACGGCAAATTGAATATCTGGCCGACTAGATGTGAGATACATAAGTGAACCAATCATACTACGGTATTTTGTAGGATCAACTGGTTTTCCTGATTTATCTTCATCTAGTTTATGTCTGTGATGCATAGGAGTACTTTTAGAGTCAGATTTATCCATTCCAAACTACTTCAAGATTTCCATGGTGTATTTGTGCTGATGGATAAAGATACCACCAGGAGTTTGTATGATTTGTAGACCCAAGAAGAATTTAAGTTCCCCCATCATGCTCATCTCAAATTTCTGTCGCATGATATTTTCAAACTTTTTGCAATACTTAGGATTCGTAGATCCAAAAATAATATCATCGACGTAAATTTGGACAAGCATGATATCATCACCTTTACGCCTTATAAATAGAGTTAGATCGATTGAACCTTTGAAAAATTTGTTCTTGGGGGGATATTCTGACAGTACTTTGTACCATGCACTAGGTACTTGCTTGAGTCCGTAGACGGCCTTGTCAAGAACATATACATCATCCGGGTGATCTGGATCAACGAAGCCTTCTGGTTGGCTTACATACACCTCTTCTTCTAACTCCCCATATAAAAAGGCCGTTTTCACGTCCATTTGATAGACGGTGAAATATTTGTGAGCTGCATAAGCAAAAAACAAGTGTATTGCTTCGATCTAAGCCACCGGTGCAAAAGATTCATCGAAATGAATTCCTTCCTCTTGATTGTAACCTTTGGCAACTAGACGAGCCTTGTTCCGGATTACATCACCATCTTTATCAAGTTTGTTTTTCACGTTCCATTTCAAAGCAATTATAAGTTTTCCAAGAGGACGTGGAACCCTTCGCCAAACGCTATGCCGTGTAAATTGATTGATTTCTTCTTGCATTGCAACGATCCAGTCTGGTTCTTCAAGTGCTGCTTTGACATTGGCGGGTTCTATTCGACTTAGGAAAGTAATAATGTACCCTCTGAACAGGTCTAAGGACTCCCCTTCAGTCTTGCTCGAAACCTACATAATCACAGGCTCTGGCTAGCCTCCTAACACTTTCATTGACGTAAAACTAGTCACCAATGACCTAGTTACCAGATGGGAATTCACTAGTCGAAGGATTAAATTCTTCGGGGTATCCTTCGATGAAATGTAAGGACGGAATAATGCCAAGTCCAAACATGGGGAAGACCAAGTCTAACCCATGTCTCATCTCCCTCCTTAGCTTTCCCGCTAAACCAGGAGGAGTGGGACACTAACCCCTAGTGGTTGCCACTTATCATGGGACGCCCCCATGATCTCCAAAAAAGGTGTAAGCACTATCTAAGCTGTTTTTCTCCCCTATAAATAGCTTGGACGATCCACAAGTCTTGTATGCAAACTCAATAACTCTACTTTACTATATTTTCACTAAACTTTTCATACCAAATACTTATTCACACGCCGGAGGTGGTTTGCAGGACCCAACCCCTGCGCAATCACTTAACGTAGTGTCTTCGTATTTCTTATTTTTAGGTTAGACACAAGATTGGCACAACCACCACATCCCCTATATCCTTTGATCACCATCAAAGGCTTGGTTGTGCAAATTATTGTACAATCAGTGGTGCCATCCGTGGGACCCACTATAATTGGTCTCGTTATTCCAAGCAAATAACCAGTCAAACATACTCACTACTTTTCCAGCATGAATCAAGAAAGAGAAGTTACTCCCCCACCGGGTTTCTCAACTTTAATCCTAATACCAGTAACCGACACCAACAGTCTTCCGCCAATTACGGCATCAACCTTCACAACACGATCTCACCCTGAAATAACACCCTATCACCATGCATCGACATCAGCCAACCCAGAACCTGTCATTATCCCTGCCTTCGTCGAGGCTAATTATGAAGAGCTATAATATTTGTTAAGGGCTCGAAAGAGACAAGTTCGGAACACAGAGATGAGGAAGAAGTTGGAATACTCTAGTGATGAATACGACAAAGAGATAGAAATGGAGCCGAGGCCTTCGGTTCCTGGGGCTACTCACCCAGTCCTACGTATTGGGTCCCCCGTTGTTAGAAGGGCCGGTAGAAGATCTGTCGGCTTTGAGGGAGTCCCTGAAAGGGCCCCCACAAGAAGAGAGGGAACGGTTGCTGAAGGCTCTAATTGGAGGAGCCAATGAAGAGAAAACATGGAGGTAAACCTACCTCTACTATTATCTGCACATTTGGGGAGAACCGAAGCAGGGGTTCCACTACAGCCTTCTCTCGCATCCGGTGTTGGAGGCAATCCGTGTTCGTTCAACACAGGAGGAAGCCTTCCTCCTAATGGTATGTACCCCCCATTTTAAACTCTGAGTAATCCTCAAAACCTATACCCTCCCAAAAATATACAACCTAGTAACAACCAGTTCCCACAAACTACTATGTCCTACGGGCAGCCCATGACATACCCCTCGTATACTGTGTACAACGGCTACCCTTTCAACATGGGAACACCTTATCTTCCTATTCCTAATAAAACCCCTCCAGGGGTGCCTCCTCCTCACAATCCATACAACATTGTCCCCACGAACATGCCGCCTTACAATTGTCTATATCCAGAGCCTGCGGGCCCTGCAAAGCCTTTTATAAGATGGATTGAGGACTATCCGTTACTCGATGGTGTGAAGATGCCTTCGCACGTAGGCACCTATGATGGAAAAGGGGATCCGGACAACTTTATTGACTTATTCAAAGGAGCTATAAGGATGAAAAAGTGGGCCATGCCCGTTGCCTGCCACATGTTCACGTATACCCTTCGGGATTCCGCCCGTATCTGGTGGAACGAACAGAAACCAGGCAGCATAATTAACCTTGATGATTTGAAGGCTAAGTTTCATTCTCAATTTAGCCAGCAGAAGAAGTTCACAAGGACACATCTCATAGTGCATAACATTGAGTAGAAGGAGAACGAAAGCACAAGAAGCTTCGTTACAAGATACATAGACGAAACTCTGCAAATCCTGGGTTTACATGAAGAGCAGCGTATCTCCAGTTTCGTGCATGGCCTACGGAACTGCCACTTGGTGGAGTTCTTATCCACGGACCTTCCGGCAACCTATAAGGATCTGATGGAAAGAACGTACACTTGGATAGAGGCTAAGGAAGTGTCTACCAATGGGGCTCCGTTGGAAGGCGACAAGATCGCAAAGCACTCCTCATGGGAAGGATCGAAGAACTTTACCATTTTGTGAGAGGAATACGCTAAGAGCTAGGTCGTATGAGAATTGTATGATCGGAGAGATTCATCGTAAGTATTGTCACAACTCGTAATTTCCGGTCATTTTCCAAACCTCGACAATTTACTATTCATCAGTTACTATTCACCGATTACTATTCATCATTGTACTATTCATCGTTTTTTAGGTCAATTTGATATTCCGAGAAGCGTTCAAAAATTTTACTATTCACTTGACACTATTCATTTCCGAGAGAAAACCACTATTCACGTGCATTACTCATTTCATCGTAAACATAGTTTACGGGTATTCAAAAATTCGCGTAACCGTATTGGTTCAGGAGCGAATTCATGCATTACCATTGGCACACTACAGGAGGTTTTGGCAGGGCATGGCATGGTCATAGAAGACTCTGATTATTTATATGGGGACCGTTTTAAACTACTTTTAAGGGCCTACTTCCGCACTACTTTTAACAATGTAAATACAATATTTTGACTTAACTATTTTGTTCTAAATGATTGAAATGAAAACCATTTTTGAACTAGTGTTGTAATACCAATTGAGTTACACCCCAGCTACACGTATGCTTCCGCTGGACCCGATTTCGGGGGTGTGACAAGTATCACTTACTCTATGTGAATTTTGGGCAAAGAAGTAAAAGTGACTTAGGGTTTGGGGGTAGAAATCTTTTATATCGCTACCTCTTTAAATCTGCATCGTACACATATCCTTGTGATTTGGATGTATCCGGATTTCAAAAGGGTCATTTAGTTTGTGAAGAGACATTTACAAATACCAATGCTAGCGCTATAAAGGGATTAGGTAAAAGTAGTTTAAATAATAATGACTGCATTTAATGCGCGATTAGTGGGATATGTGCGTATTTTTTGCATTTTTTGAAAAAAATGATTGGCACATTTCATGTAGTTTTAGTGATAGAGTCGTAAGCAATGTACCTTTGTACATCACTTTCGACTGGGGGGCTTGATAATGTACCCTCCGAACAAGTCGAAGGACTCCCCTTCGGTCCTGCTCGAAACCTACATAATCGCAGGCTCTGGCTAGCCTCCTAACACTTTCATTGGCGTAAAACTAGTCACCAATGACCTAGGTACCAGATGGGAATTCGCCAGTCAAAGGATTAATCCCTTCGGGGTATCCTTCGATGAAATGTAAGGAGGGAATAATGCCAAGTCCAAACATCGGGAAGACCAAGTCTAACTCACGTCTCATCTCCCTCCTTAGCTTTCCCGCTAAACCAGGAGGAGTGGGACACTAACCCCTAGTGGTTGCCACTTATCATGGGACGCCCCCATGATCTCTGAAAAAGGTGTAAGCACTCTCCAAGATGTTTTTCTCCCCTATAAATAGCTTGGACGATCCACAAGTCTGGTAAGCAATCTCAATAACTCTACTTTACTATATTTTCACTAAACTTTTCATACCAAATACTTATTCACACGCCGGAGGTGGTTTGCAGGGCTAAACCCCTGTGCAATCACTTAACGTAGTGTCTTCGTATTTTGTATTTTCAAGTTAGACACAAGCTTGGCTCAACCACCACATCCCCTATATCCTTTGATCACCATCGAAGGCCTGGTCGTGCAAATTATTGTACAATCAGAAAGAATCGTAGAAATAGTAATCAGCTGTAGAACTTCGTGTTTGAATAGGTTGAGAAGGATGTCCAATTATTTGGTGTAAAGGGTGATCATGAATCCAACTTCTTCTGTGTGGATGTGGTTGGTAATGTTGTTGCATGTTTGAAGGATTGACGTTTTGCGGCTCTGAAGGTTTACCGACCTCATGTTCTGGAGTCGCAAATGGATTAATGAAAGTTTCTTCTTCATACGATGCATTGGTAATTATCTGATCATCAACATTTGTGTGGGAGGTTGGAGTGACATTGTTTGGTGAACATTCTATTTGAATGTGAGTGGATGGAGAAGTATCTGGTATGGGATCAACAGCTTCATAAGTAGTTGTTGATGAGCCAGATTCTGGAGATGGTATGTCTTCTTAATTGTTAACTTCTATAATCAGAGGTGCAAAGAATAATGTTGACATTTTCATCTTATTTCCACCACATGATTCATCGTAGAAGTTTTCAAACAGTTCATCTAACACTTCCTGTTGAATACTGTTAAGTTTTAGTGTTGATGATGTGAGGTTAGGTGCGAGTCCTGAACCGTGTTGTTCAGAAGTCATAGTCGTTGGCACGGGTTCTGAACATACATGATCAGAAGCCATTTCTTCTACTTCATCGAAATGAACATGGAATGTTTCTTGTATCAGCTTTGTTCTGCGATTATAAACTCGATAAGCACTTGATTGTGTGGAATATCCTAGGAAAGTTCCTACATCCCCTTTTTCTTTGAGCTTTCAATTATCTTCTATATCATTGAGTGGCTAACATCTACAACCAAAGGTGCATAGATATTTAACATCGGGTTTTCGTTTGTGAAGGATATGATATGGGGTTTTGTTGAATCGTTTATTAATGATAGATCGGTTTTGTGTGAAACAAGCAGTTGATATGGCTTCAGACCAAAGGTTTAATGGTAGGTTTGCGAAGGATAGCATTGTTCTGGCGGCTTCAACTAAGGTACGGTTTCATCTTTCAACTACACCATTTTGTTGAGGAGTGTAAGCCACGGATCTCTGATGAGTAATGCCAATTGAATCGAAGAAATTCTGAACAATCTGATTCGTGAACTCCGTTCCATTATCTGTTCAAATAAATCTTACTTGAGCTTGTAAACCAACTTGAATTCTTTTGATGAACTTGATGGTGACACTTGGAGTTTCGGCTTTAGAGGCAAGAAAATGAACCCAAGTGTATCGTGAGTAGTCATCCACAATAACCAAAATATATTTCTTCCCATTTCTGCTGACGACGTGCATGGGACCACACAAATCCATGTGTAACAAATGCAAAGGAGCAAGTGAACTAGGTTCGGGTTTGGATTTGAGTGTTGCACGTGTCATTTTACCCAATTCACAAGCAGAACAAAGATGGTCTTTCTAGAAAGATAGTTTTGGTAAACCTCTAACTAAATTATGTTGAGCAAGGTCATTGATCATTCTGAAGTTCAAATGAGAGAAGCGACGATGCCATAGCTAGGCTTGTGGTGATGTTGCTTTGGCAAGCAGACAAACCGGTTTTGGTGATGTTATTTCCTTAAGTGTAATTTGGTATAGATTCGAATCCCGGGAGCCTTTGAGAATATCAACGCCTTCAAGGGTACGAACAATACACGAATTTTTCCGAAACGCCACCTCTAAACCGTTATCACAGAATTGACCAATACTAAACAAGTTGTGACCCATTCCTTCGACAAAGTAGACACGTTGAATTGTGACCTTATCATGAATGAGATCTCTATAACCGGTGATTTTAGCTACGTGATCATTCCCAAAACGCACTATACCCAAGAATTTGGCCACGAAGTTCTTGAGCAGTGCCCTGTTCCCGGTCATGTGCTGGGTGCACCCCGAGTCAAGGTACCAGAGGCACACTTAGACAAGTTGCACATCAAAGCAAGACACAAAAAATTGGGAATCCGCTGATAAAGTGGTTCTATGTATTTAGACAGTAAATAATGCACACCTAATGGATTAAATAAAGAAACATGAGACATAGTAGGTAATTCTTGCTTCTTAACTGGTTGCCATCTATACCCTACATGTTTGAACACTCTTCCAGTAGGAACCCACTTAAAGCATGATCTAGGGTTTGAGTCGTAGTGATCTGGATTCTTGCCCTTAGGAATCATTGGCTTTTGTTGTTGATGCTTAGTGTTTCTTGGCATCGATTTATTAGTCCTATTGGTCTTAGCATTCATGTTCACACAATTCATATTAGCATGCACACATTTATCAGAAACCGAATTAAGAGGAATAGAATTGGAACAAGCATTCATGTTATTAGAAGCAACATATCCATGCATTTTAATGTTATTACATTCACCCATTTGCTTAGAGCATTTTTTATTGAAAGCATTAAAATATCTAGGTGTGTCTACAACTTGAGGCTGAGAGGTTCTAATCTTCCACGCATTACTCTTAAGTGGACACTCCCTGCTACAAGTAGTTTCTAAACCTGGACTGATGTGTGGGATTGCGCCCTCACAAAAGGTTTTACCTCTCAAGGGATCTCAAGAGGCTTGCAATCCCCACCAGGCAGTGTACCTGACCGATGTATATAGTGTAGTGGCAAGTACCAGGGGATTGATCGTTCTATTTGGGGAATAGTGTTCGTTAGGATCAAAACTTAATTAAACTAGGTCTAGAGGTGAGGGATGATTCTTTTTGTATTTTTATATTTAATGGAAAGCAAGTAAAAATCTTGGGTATTGGAAGAGTGGGCGAAATTAGTTGCTAGTCAACTAACCCAGTTAACTACAAATGCAATAAAAATAAAATAACAAGAAAGTAAATGTTGAGAAAAATAATAATGAGAGAAACGTGTTTACTTAGATTTCACTACTCGCTAGCTATCTTTCATTAATTGAATAGTTTGTTACAATTGCGTAGATGACGGGTTATATTCCTTAATACCATTCGTGGGGCCGTGTACGATCTTCCCCAACTCTATAAGCTTCTACCTCTTCCTATATCGAGCCGACAACTAGCTCTTAACATGGCCTCCTTAGTAGTCACTCATGCATTAAATGCAACCATTAAAATCGTAGTACACATCCGATTCATGTTTCTTAAGACGTTCAAGCATGTCACCAATTGAAAGTCTGCCAGTTTTCTTAAGCCTAACATCGATATCATTCATCCAATACAATTAATAACATACAATCAACCAATAATCAATAGCTAGGTTTCATTACATCTAAGCAAACACAAACAAACCTAGCCTAGGATGTTAAAGTAAAGACAAGCATAAGATAGAATCAAACAACAAATAGACATATTGAATGATTATTGGAAGACTTATCTTTATTGAAACATGGATGAAATAAGGGTTTGAAACCCTTACAAGAAGGTGAAAATTTGACCTAGGCTTTGTGGTAAAGTTACTCCAAAAGTTCACTCCTCCATGAATGAAAATTAGAAAACTATATATAAAGATTACACGTCTGACGGCGTCACGTTGTAATTCTGACGTCGTCAACTAGCCGCCAATACTCTTCTCGGATTGCTTAGATCCAGATCTGACGCCGTCACTTATTATTCTTCATATTGTCGTCACGTGTAAATTTGCTCTTGACGGCCTTGGTGTCCCAAAGCATGACGCCGTCACTCTTTAAATCCAAAAACATTTTGGCGCGTCTCGTGTAACTTTTTATCCACCTCTTTGCCAATACGTGACGCTGTCACCTCGAAAGCCTGACGCCATCATGTACTATTTCCAGCTTCATTTTGGAGACTTTGCCATTTTCTTCACTTTTTTATCCAAAAACGACCAAAATGCTTCCTTTTCCAGATTTCTTCTCCAAAGTACCTAAAATGACAAAAGAACGATTTGAGGCAATATTTGATCAAATAATCACGACTTATGGCTTAAATGACCCCCTAAAAGTGTAACACTTTTCGCCTCATCAAATACCCTTACACTTGAGATTTGGTTGTCCTCAAGCAAATGCGCTTTTCTTCTAATGAAAATACAAGCTAGGGGTTATTTAACACTAATATAAAAGTAATTACAAAAAATAATCATTCCACTTCAACCAAAACAAGCACAGAAATTATACACTAGCACCTCACAAATAGTGTTTAGATACTCACATCTCTGGTGTAATAAAAGTACATATGAAAATGGAAAATATCTCTTACTACCTGTCATAGCACATAGATTACCATGGGTTTGGGAAAGGATCAAACCTCCAGCACTTCGCGTAAGCACCTAGGATAAACTATCAAAAAGGTCTTTTAAAGGGTTGTAACGTGAGGTGTAGGGATATGATAAACACGGTTTTGTTGGATAAAGGCAATCTTTACTGGTGGCGAGTTAATCATCTTGGTCAATTACATGTACAATGCGGCGTTGCTAAGCCAAGACTCGGCTCGACTTAAGCTAATCATAAACTAATCAAAAACATAAAATAAACAAAAAAGGAAACGGGATGGTAGTCCGTATGTTTTTTCTCTTTTTCTTTTTCTATTTTTTTTCTTTTTTCTTGATTTTTTTTATTTATATATATATTTTTTCATACACTCTTGCCCTACCATCCAAAATAATACATCGTAGGGAATTTGCATTCCCCTTGCACTTGAGTTTTTACATACTTTACAATCAATTATTCTAATGACTCAAATTAAGATAATCAAAACACTTGTAGTACTTTTCAGATATTAACGCACATATGGGGGTAATAATTTACGTCTTCCCCAATACTCCATAACAATAGTACTTTACCCATGAGTCCCAATCATCCCAAAACAATATGTACAAGATATGACTCGACTTAGCAACCATGTAATCAATTAGATAATTAACTAAGGGTTTAAACATGTAACAATAATGCACTAAAGATGAGTGCATACAAAGAAGGCTAAGGCGATTTGGGTGTTCATTTGGGGTAGATTGTAAACAAATTCTTCCTTTAAGTAAAATGCTTAAAGTTAGAAATGAAAAAGATAGGCTCGAAGGAGTGTACTAGGGGTAACGTGTACTAAAAATGAGTACATTGCAAAGTGATGCGTAGGAATTGCTCCAGGCTTTACCTCTCGAGGGATATCGAGAACCTTACAACCCCCACTAGGCAGTGTACCTGATCGTTGTAGTATAGTATAGTGACAAGTACTGGGGGATTGATTGTTCAACTCAGGAATAGTGTCGCAAGGATTAGAAAGCTTAAAAACTAGGTCTAGAGGTGAGGGATGATTTTTTTTGTATTTTTTTATTTTATAAAAGCAAGTAAAAATCTCGGGTTTTGGGAGAGTGGGCGGAATTAGTTGCTAGTCAACTAACCCAATAACTAAGATGCAATCAAAATAAAATAACAAAAATGTAAATAAAGTGTGAACAATAGATGGGAGAATTGTGTTTACTTAGATTTCACTACTCCCTAGATATCTTTTACAGGTTAATGACTTGTTACAGTTGTGTGGATGACGGGTTATATTCCTTAATACCAATCATGGGGTGGCGTACTTACTTCCCCAATTCTATAAGCTCCTACTTCACTCCTATGTCGATCCTGCAAGAAGCTCCTAACATGGGATCACTAGAATTCGCTCATGCATTAAATACAACCATAAAAACCTAGTACATATCGGTTCATGTTTCTTAAGACGTTCAAGCAAGTTACACAATGGAGATCTGCCAGTTTTCTTAAGCCTAACATTGAAATCATTCATCCATTACAACTATAAACAAGCAATCAATCTATAATCAACATCTAGGTTTCATTACATCTAAACAAACACACAAAAGATCTAGCCTATCATGTTAAAATCAAGACAAGCGTAAGATATATTCAATAAACACATAGACATATTGAATGAATTGAAAGGATACTTATCTCAATTGAACATGAAGGGTTTCAAGGGGTGAAAACCCTTGAAAATACTGTTACAAACGAGCTAGGGCTTATTAAGTTCGGCCCTAAAATTCTCCACACAAGTTCCTCCCTAATGAATGAAAATTAGAAAAGTATATATAGATTTTATGAGGTGACGGCGTCAAGAGGAAAGTTCTGACGCCGTCATCTCGCCGCCAAAAATCTTCTCGGATTGCCTGGATCCAGATCTGACGCCGTCATGTGTAATTTTGTTCTAGGCCGTCACCACATTTACTCTTGACGCCCTTGTGCTGACGCCGTCACGTTTTCTCTGGGCCGTCATCCATTTTGCTCCTGACGCCGTCATCAAATCATTCTTGACGCCGTCAGGTACTGTTCCCAGAAAGGAAAATTAAGACTTTGGCATTTTCTTTACTTTTATGCTCCAAAAACGTCCAAAATGTTTCTTTTTCCAGAATTCACTCCCAAAGTACCTAAAATCACAAAAGGAACGATTTAGGGCAATATTTAATCAAATAAATTTCAATTCCGGTTTAAATGACCCTCTAAAAACGGATCATTTTTCGCCTCATCATATACCCTTACACTTGAGATTTGCTTTTCCTCAAGCAAATGCGCTTTTATTCTAATCAAAATACAAGTTAGGGGTCATTTAACACTAATATAAAAGTAATTACAACAAATAATTTTTCCACTAAAGACCAAAGACAAGCACGGAGGTCATACACTAGCACCTCACAAATAGTGTTTAGATACTCACATCTCTCGGGTGTAATAAAGTATATATCACAATATGGAAATGGAAAATGATTGGCTCCAAACGGTCAACCTAAATTGACCAGGTGATGGTCAACAATGTCAAACATCCTAGAGTCAATGCTCCGCGGAATATAGTGGTTTCCCCGGGTCGTTATGTCCCGACGAGGTGTGATGGTTGTTAGGTCACCATTTTACCACATAAACACTAAGATATCTAGAGAGAGAAAGTAAGTAGAGAGAGAGAGTGGAAGGAACACCTAATATGATAATAAGAGACTAATGATATTACTAGTGAACCAACCAACCTCAAATGAGGTTATACAATACTATTTATAGGTAAGGATTAGGGCTTCACCATACTTAGACAATATTACATACTTAGCCCTTACACTTTATCCAAACCTATAAACTAAGCATAAAACTTTATAAAACATATAAAATAACTAACGTATTAACTAAATAATGCAACCTATAACAAAATTCAATGACCGACACTTGAAATAATAAAGTCTATTCCCAACAATCTCCCCCTAAGTATTGGTCATCAAAGGTTGCTCGACGTCGTCATCTTCTATACTTTGACTTTGTAGTTGACGTCCTCAAAAATAGTTAGCAAAATCTTTCATCGTTCTTTATACTTCGTTCTTTGTTGATGTGATGGTGATTATGTTATGAAGTTTTCTGTCGATCGTCACTTCTGTGTCTGTGGTGGTTGTCCGCCATTCCAACATGCTCATACACCTTAGGATTTAGACTTTTGAAAGCATGAAGTTCCTTTGCATACTCTAAGATCTTTGGTCATTAAACTTTGCAGATTCTTCTTTTTTGGCGTAGAATCTTTCTTTGAACTTTGTGGTGCTAAGATCTTTGGGGGAGCATTCATTTGCATCAAGATGTATGTATGAGCATGCTGGAATCTACCATCATGGAGGTGATGTACCTGCAGGTAAACAGTTAGCAATAATCAATCGGTACTTACAGATAAGGAATTGGAGCTCATCAACAGCATATTGTGAAGACTCCTTCTAATCCTTATCCAGGCCATTCCCATATCAGATACTCCCGAAGGAGCTTACGAGACCTACTAAGTAGCTCAATGACTGGGTGAGTCGCTGGGGATCACTCCACGACTGTAGACCGCTAAATAACCACCGCGAACACTAAGCGTAACCCTTGTGGGGTTACCGAAGTGACCTGCTGTCAGGGCTGTTTGATGTTGACCCTGGCAGGAATTTCCGTTCAATCATTGAGAAATACTTTTGTAATTCTCTCATAAACGTTCTCGGCAGATTGCTAAGATCTGCGAAGGACTCGATAATTTACAGCTGGTGCCCATTAATGCAGAACACCAGTTGTAGAAATGCTAAGTGTTCCTAAGAGATCTTTGATGTATCTCATGGCTCTAGACTCGATAAGTGCTCACTTAGGTTTCCTATACGGAGACTAGGGAGGGGTCTCCTGCTTCAATATCAACTATCTCTAAGAGATAAGTCGATAGATTACACTGGTTCCCCATGAGAATGAAACAAGTTATTTTAAGAGAACTTGAGTGGTTAAGAAGGTTTAGTGCATTGCGTTACTGGGTCCATGACGACTTTATCTTCAATACCGGTGTTGCGTTAGCAACAACCAGTAGCATACGAATTGAACCCGGTGTCTGCCCTAAGGTTGAACATATGGAGGGCTATTTCTTTTCACCCTTTTCTTTACTTTTCTTTTTAATTCTTCAACTCCTTCTTTCCCCTTTCATTATTTTCTCCTTTTTTCGTATCATACCTAAGGACTTCTAATTCTAACTATTGGTGATGTCCTTGGGTAGATCCCTCCGGCTCTGGCGGATCATAGGACGGTTTTTCCTATCTTAATCACCTTATAACTTCATGATTATCCGACAATAGCCAAGAAACCTTTGAAAATCTCTCAAAGTGTTTTTAATTATCAAATATTTGGTTTAACACTTTGAGAGTTTTGTGTTAACTTATGAAGGGCTCCCCCTTCACATGTGCTCATAAGTATTTAATAAATTTGCACATACGGGAGGAGCGAGCACTTTTAGAATTGATCCACTTTCAGTGAACAAGACCGATTCGAGACACGCTTACATCACTAGTTAGACTAGCTTGAAGTTATTACCCGGCCTGGTCAAGTCCACAGAAAGTTTCTCGAAACGGTACATTTCTACTAAGACAAATCCTTTTCGAGACACGCTTACGTGGCTAGTTAGA
This sequence comes from Artemisia argyi, assembly GCA_030686995.1. NCBI lineage: Eukaryota > Viridiplantae > Streptophyta > Magnoliopsida > Asterales > Asteraceae > Artemisia > Artemisia argyi. Next base: position 73,769,302 of record CM060706.1, read on the forward strand.
GAGTTCCATTGTCAGCTTTTAGGTGACAACTAGCTCTAGTAACTAACTTGATGTTATTACCCGTCGAGGAAAAGTCTTTTCGAATTTACTAACTTTTATGTTTCGTCAATTCCTGGGTGAATCTGAGTCTAGCTCGCATGAGATTTGACTTTTAAGCAACATTTAACTTTCATATTTTAATCACTTTTCTTTTCTCCCCCTCAAAAATAGCATATAAGATGTTGTTTTTGAGAAACATTTGATTAAAATATGCTTTTTGAGTATTATGGGGAGAACTCAACAAGAACTTTTGATTTTGAGAACGATGAGTTTTCAAGTGCTCCCCCTCAACAAGTGAATACTCATTGAGGTGAAATACTTGTCTTTTGAGCAGAATTATGAAAATCAGAAAATGTTTGATTAATTCTACTCAAAAGTAAGAAGCCTTCGCTCCTTATATAAGGATTGAGGCACTGATGCGTACCTCAGGGTCCTTTAATTACAAGCACGGGTTGTACACTGTTATGTGTGCACAAACCATAGTCATTGATGAAGAGAGATTATGATGAAACCAAGATAATTGAAGTACCAGACTGATCATATTTGAGGAGTATCTGGACGGCGGTAAGTGAGTATATTCGGAATTGGTTCCCTTCCTCCAATTAAGCTCTCCAAAGTGCGTATCTGCTCCCTGAACCTAAGCTTTTGATCAATCCTAGCCAAGAACTTAAGTGCTTCTTTCACATCTCTTTTATTCCATCCCACTTTAATCCCACTATCATGTTCCTTGAGTTTTTCATTCAGCTTAATTCTGACAAATCTGAGAGTCTGATCCCCGAATTTACGAACCTCTTCGTATCTCATGAACCTGTAATCATCATTGTGCGGGTAAACCACTCCAAAAGGTTTTTTGTTGAAGATGAAAGGTCTTAAATGCGAGATGTTAGGAGGATATAATTGTGAAGCAGTAAAGTTGAGTGACTTTTGATAACTTTTGACCCCGAGTTGTGCATCTTCGACTCTTGCTTTGATAATGGTTTGGCGCATGAAGAGCAAAATAGAGTTGATGACGTCATACTGAAGGCTACCGGACAAGTTTTGAAGTTTGCCTTGAACCTTGAGTAAGTATATGTCAGTAATGTCATTGAGGTTCAATCGATGATAGTCAGCTTCACTGAATGTATAAAGTTGATCATCACTTCGGCGGACCTCAATTTCATCAAGAAAGTTATATCCAAATCTTTTCTCAGTACGTGGGACTGCTGTGATGGCAAGAATGCGATGATTAGAGAAGACTCTGTGATTGGATCGGAATGTCAGCTTGTATTTGTAGAACCATCTGCGCATCTCTGGCCAGGGAAGCGTACACAAGGCAGCTTCATGATTATATTTGGAGATGGATGTGGAGTGCAAGCCTCTCATTTGATCTTCCAGTGATTCCAGAGGATATGAGGCGGCTCTGAATTTGGTGAGAGATGTAGCATAACGGTGATTAGGATTCGTGCTCCCATGAATAAGACAGAGAAGGTCTTTGTTGAAGAAGTATTGCTTAGGGAGCTTAGGATTAGAGTTTGTCCCAAGATGGTCTCTTTTCCCAAGTAATGTTTTCAGACAGAGCTCTTGCAACCTCATCCACGTTATATTCAAACTCAAGTTCAGTAGTTGTGCATGTTTTGAACTCTATGAACCCTGCTTTGCGAATCTTAACCAAGTCAGAAAGTTGAAGTCTTTGAGTCTACATCACTTTTTTAATTCTTTTTGTAAAGCTTATAATAGATCCTTCAGTCATTTCTTCAGCTTCAGTGTCATCTGGGTGAGCATCAACCATTTCATCAAACCAGTTAAAAGAAGGAGCATCAGGGTTAATCCATTCAGGAGCTGGAATTAATTGAGCTTCCTTGGGCGGTTCCGTAATGGTTTCGGTGATAAGTGGAGGGATGTCATCCATATCTACATCAGCATCTTTGGTTGATAGTGAGGGGTGTGGATCCTCGGTTGATTGTGGAGGGTTTGGATCAGCAGAAACGTTAATGGTTGCGGTTTTAGTTGGAGATCTGGAGGTGGAACCGGACACTTTCTTCCTCTTTTCTGGTTGTGGCTGATCATCAGGGTCGGAATCATCATGTCGACGCTTAGTAGCAATAGTCTTTTTGCAGGATTCGCTTTTCTTTTCAGCTTTCTTGATAGAGTTGATAAGTGCCTTGCGTAGATCATTTTCATCCAGATCATTCACAATAGCTTCCAATAATTTGCCTTTGAGATCACTTATGGAAGGTTTTGACGGTAGAGTCTGAACAGTGATTGGTATAGTTTAAAACCTTTGAGAAACGATCTCTGCAAGATTCCTGTTGACATAGTGTCTCACAGCAGAAGGAAGTTCCTCCTGAACATACTTCTGAACTTCCCTTGGTAATCTCTGTTTTACCTGGTCCTCAACTGCTTTATCCACATTGTAAATCTTGAAAGCTTCAACATCACGCTTTTGTTCATTAACTTGCTTTTCAAGCGCGTTGTATTGGTCATGTAATGATTTCAACAAGCTTGAGCGAACAACAGTTGTATTAGGGCTTAGCGGAGGATGACTTTGTGTAAGTGATGAAGGTTGTTGTGGTTGAACTGTTGATGGCCCTTCATCAATTCCAACAATGTCAATAGAGATATCTTGACTAGTTTCAAGTGGCTCATATTTTCCCTCACCATCCGATTCCTCATCATCCGATTCCTCATCACTTTCATCATTCACATCTTCATCATCATTAACTTCTTCATTTTCTGACTTATCTTCCTCATTGCTACTCTCTTCATTCTCGGGTGCCTCATCATCTTTGCCTTTTGGTGCTTCATCTTCAATTTCAGTTTTAGCCGATTTATCGAGAGATTCTTTTGGATCAGAACTTGATGACTCAGCTTCATCTTCAGAGTTATCATCACCAGGTTCAGAGGATGATACTGTATGTGAATGTGTTTCTTCTGATGTTTGATCATCTCTTTCTGATTCTGGAGTTGGGCTTACCTGCTCCTGAGTACCAGAACCTTCACCTTTCTTTGTAACTTTTGCGATTCTTTCCTCTTCCGATTCTTTGCTTTTTCTTAAGGTTTGTTGCAGTTGTTCATCTTCTTCGGATTCTGACATTGGTGAGGTGACTGATTCTTCTTGAGTTTCTATAGCTTTTCCCTTATCTGCCTTCTTACTTAAAGTCTTTGTGAGCTTTTCAGTTTCTGTTCCCTGCTGAGCATCTCCTTCATCATCCGTTGGTTCATCTCGAAGAGTTGTCACTTTCTTCTTAGGCTCTCTTGTGACCTTTTTGGTTCTGGATTTGGGAATGGTTTTGATTGTAGAAGCAACTTTTGAAGTTTTCCTTTTAGAAGTTTTCCCTTTCTTTGTCTCAGTCAAACCAACTTTGTCAATTCTCTGAGCTTCATCATATAAAATATATGCCTCAGTGTCACGAACAGCATCAGGTATAAGATTATCAGGAATTCTCATTCCTTGTTTTTGAGTGTTAGTCTTCTGAATCCTGGTTTTAGAATATGTAAAATCCACAGTGGGGGGGGGGGGTGTTTCTTATCTTCCAATCTAGGATAAATATCTGGGTATTTCTCCATGAAATGAGTAATGAGACACTTTGTGAATCTGTAGAATGGAATTCTTGTGGTAGGCGATTTGTGAAACTGTCTTGCGTGATTAACCATGTCCACCCAAATTAGTTGAGCATAGTCAAGTTTAGCTTGTTTGACAACCCCCCAGAAAATCTGCATCATTTCTAGAGTAGGATGTTCATGTCCAGTTTCTTTGCCCGTTAGGCTGTTGGTGAGAATTGAGTAAAGTGTGAGCCATGGTTGTGGAATGTATTTCCTGTCAATGTGGGATATATTCTTGAGTTGGATAACTGATTCATCATACTGCAGTTCTCGAAGAAGTCTGATAACATCTGATAATGATGGCAAAGGAGAGAATTTCTTGAGATTTGGCAAATTGAGAACAGTGCGGAGAGTATGTACATCAAACACAACAAGTTTGTGATCAAGATGAACACCCAATGACTTTTCATCTTTGCTAATTTCAATAGTCTCCCAAAACTGTGTTAAGTAGACTTCAGGTACTGTAGTGGTGATGGTGAGGAGGTTGTAAATGAAGTGTTTTTTTAAGTATTTCCAGGATGATAGCACAAGTAGGATGACATGTGATTGAATCAAGATCTATCCTATGGTTTGTCTTAGCGATTACTCTTTCATCTCCTTGAATCAATTCGTGTCTAGGTGTTGATTTCTTTTCCATATTGAGACCTGAAATGATTCATAAACCAACAAATGCCATGTGGTGATTAGCTCGTTAGTGTTAGACAAAAGAATAATATCCGAAAACACAAACACCCAAGACAAAACCAACATCACATATACAATACTTGATAAATCAATCCAAGAGCCACATACAATCCTCATAACTTGATGAATCAACACAACACTTAGATAAACATGTAACGCGATCATCATTTAGAAACTCATAACTTGATAAAGTTTGAAAATTTTCGGCAGCATTTCTTTTCATAAAAAAGGAAAAACTAGAACCCATACGTGATGGTTCCATTTAGAAACTCCTGACTCGGAGTGAAAAATCCATGAAACAATATCAATCCTCAAAAATAAGTTCATAGTATTGAAAATCAATTGTAACTCGACAAGCATGTAAATAGATCCAAACTCGATAAACCAGAGTAATTTTTCAAACTTGATAAGCACAAGATTCTCAAACTCAATAACCCTCAAAATTTTCAAACTCGATAACCTTAAAAAATTTCAAACTCGATAACTTTCATGTGTATCAAACTCGATAAACACAAAATTTATCAAACTCGATAACCATATGAGATCCAAACTCGATAACAGCAGATATAGCAAACTCGATAACATGCATAGTTGAAACTCAATACGCACAAGAGTAAACACCAAACTCGATAATCCAAAGAAAAAATGTCAAACTCGATAAGCATTCTATCATCAAAATCGATAGCCACAACAAGTTTCAAACTCGATAACCTTTCGTATCTAACTCGATATGCATTTCAAACTCGATAAGCAGCTAATATCTAAGCTCTATTCTAACTCAATAACATTTGCAAAGTTCAAACTCGATGAATCCATCCTAAGGCAAACTCGATAGATATCATGGTTCTAACTCGAAAAACCAGCCAGTGATACTAACTAAAAAAACGAAAGTGGCAAAGATATAGTCCCTTTAACTCGATAAGCACATCATATCTAACAAAAGCAACTTCCTAACAAACCAATTAATCAAATAAGTACAAGTTCCAGTGGATTCATAGAAAAGTCGAGCTTATGAAACCTAAAAAACACCTAATATTCGATCAAATGTAGCAACAATAATCAAGGCAAAGGTGGATATAAGTTCTTAAGGACATGCCGCAATTGGCCATAACCATTAATTACTCTAAAGCAATTCATCACAGAAACCCCCAAAATCAATGACGATAAACCCTAAAGTTTGATTAGGAACAAATTAAGTAAAATATAGATCAAGAAAAATTATGACAAGTGTTAGGAGTACAAAATAATGAACATGAACACTCACAATCACTGAAAATCTTAATTCTTGAAAGTCTTGATTTTGAGAAAATATGATGAGGCGCGTTTGGTGTTTAGAAATATTGAAAAACTGAAGCAGTTTTGATAAAAAACAAGTATATACTTGAAACTTTGAAGTTTTGACACATATGGTCCCTCAACTTGTTTTACCAATCAAATAATAAACCAGCAACTCACATTATAGTCCCTCAAGTTAAAAGAGCTTTACGACTTATGAGACTGAAAAAAATGTTACGAGAATTATGGATGTGGCACCCTCTTGTACCAACCACAAGAAGTAATTCGGAAAATTTTAACAATCAATGGTTCAAGAGGTGTCGAGAATGAGATTTTGTAGAGATGAGAAAGAATTTAAAATAAAGAAGTTTAAAAAAGATTTCTGTCTCCCCCTCAAGATATGCATTTTATAATGATTTTTCAGAAAAGCGTTGTGAACGGCATATCTTGAACAAGGAAAACTTTTTTTTTTCTTTTTTTTTATTATAAATATATACAAAGATCTTTGTTGATGTTTGACGATCAATTGTGTTTTAAAAACTTTTCCAGATCATCTGGAGTCAAACATGGCATACCAATTTGGTGAACTAGACTCGCAAACCTTGATGGTGCTAAAGATTTGGTAAGTAAGTCCGCCAATTGGTACTCAGTTCCAACAAAATATAATTCAACGGTACCCTTTTCAACATGCTTTTTGATGAAATGATATCGGAGATCGATGTGTTTTGATTTGCACTGATGAACTGTGTTGCAGGAGATAGCAATGGCACTTTTGGAATCACAGTAGATTGGAATCTTGTTGAACAGGTAGCCATAATCCTTAAGTTGTGATCTCATCCAGATGACTTGAGCACAACAAGCAGACATGGCTACATATTCAGATTCTGTTGACGACAGTGATGTGCAGTCCTGCTTCTTTGATTGCCCTGACACAAGTTTATCTCCGAGAAACTGTAATCCACCAGATGTACTTTTGCGTGTGTCTAAACATCCTGCATGGTCAGCATCTGAAAAAGCAATTAGTTCAAAACCAGAATCCTTCGGATACCAGATTCCCAAGTTAATGGTTCCCTTTATGTATCGAAGGATTCTTTTGACCTCACTGAGGTATTTTTCAGTTGGTTTGGACTGATAACGAGAGCACATATAGACAGCAAATACTATATCAGGTCTACTAGCTGTGAGATACATGAGTAACCCAATCATACTACGGTATTTGGTAGGGTCAACAGGTGTCCCATGTAAGTCGGCATCTAGTTTTGTGGTATAGCCCATTGGTGTATTATAGGTATCACAACTCATCATCCCATGTTTCTTTAAAATTACAAGAGCATATTTGGACTGATTTATAAAAATTCCACGGGGTGATTGATGAACTTGTAGTCCTAGAAAGAACGAAAGTTCACCCATCATGGACATTTCAAAATTATCTTTCATTAATTTTGCAAAATCATTAGAGTAACTTCTTTTTGTTGAGGCAAAAATAATGTCATCGACATAGATTTGAACAACAAGTAAGTCCTCCCCGTGGGTTTTTGTAAATAGTGTTGGGTCCACTGAACCTTTAGAAAATTTATTGGTCAGCAAGAAAGTAGACAGTTTGTCATACCATGCCCGTGGGGCTTGCTTAAGTCCGTAGAGTGCCTTTTTGAGTCGGTAAATGTGATTAGGACGCTCAGGATCAACGAAGCCTTCTGGTTGGCTTACATAAACTTCTTCACGGAGTTCTCCATTAAGAAATGTTGTTTTCACATCCATTTGGTAAACAACCATGTTCCTGTGTGCGGCATAGGCCAAAAAGATCCGAACAGCTTCATGTCTAGCCACTGGAGCAAAGGATTCAGCAAAATCAAGTCCTTCAAGTTGGGAGTATCCTTTCGCTACCAGGCGTGATTTGTTACGTATGACAGTGCCTTCAGCATCTAGCTTATTTTTCCAAATCCATTTTAACCCGATGACAAAGACTCTGTCAGGTCTTTCAACTAATTCCCAGACTTCTAATCGTATGAACTGCTGAAATTCCTCTTGCATAGACTCAATCCAGTTGTCATAAGTCATTGCTTCTTTAATGTTCTTAGGTTCTTCGTGACAAACTGTGAGTGCATAGATACAAGTTTCTCCATCAGTGTGAAGTCGTTGTCTTGTCATTACAGGTGCATCTGGATGACCAATAATATGAACTAGTGGATGATCTCGAGTCCATTTGTGTGTCGAAGGGTGTAGTTGATAAGTATCTTGCATGTTAGCAGGATCCAAATTGCGTGTTGACGACTCAGCTATGTCAGGAAATGTAGGAGCTGGTGCAAACGGGTTAAAGAACGCATCAGGATCATGCTCTGCGGGTTGTGGAACTGATTGTGGTGTAGGATCCTCAGCTGATTGTCGGGAGTTAGAAACAGTTTGTTCTGCTGTAAATGGTGATGCAATTGGAGGACCGTCTTTCTCAACAGTTGTAGTAGTTTGTTGAGGTGAGTCAGGTACTGGAATATTATCAGGTTGAGCAGCGGAATTAGGTGAGACCTCAGTAGAACGGTATTCAATTGTATCATCAAATAGTGGAGCAAACAAGGTTTTCAAATCTTTGCGGTTGAGTGGCAATGGTTCAGCCGAAGAGTCCGGAGAGTTAAGACGGTTGAATTCGGGTCCTAAGTTGTGTTGCTCATAAGCCATTTATGTGAGTTCATCAAAATTAGGGTGAATGGTTTCTTGAATTTCTCTTGTTCGACGATTCCATATCCGAAAACCTTTAGAATTTTCACAGTATCCAACGAACACTCCGATGTCAGCCTTTGCTTTAAGTTTACCTAAATCATCACGATCATTTTTCGGACAACAAAGTGCTCCAAATACATGAAAGTAATCGATGTTCGATTTTCTTTTGTGAAAAATTTGATAAGGTGTTTTTCGATGGCGTTTTGTGATCATGCAACGGTTTTGGGTATAACATGCGGTTGAAACAGCTTCCGCCCATAAGTAATCTGGTAATTGAGCATTAATCAACATAGTTCTAGCCGCTTCCACTAACGTCCTGTTGCGTCTTTCAACAACTCTTCTGTTCTGGGCTTCTAGGAATAGATGTTTGATGTTCAATTCCCACTTTCTCAAAATATGACCGAAGTGTCTGATTCTTAAATTCAGTTCCATTGTCAGTTCTGACTATTCGTACCGTGTTGCGTAACTGAACTTGAATTTTAGTGAGAAAGGTGATGATCATTAAAGGAGCCTGATCTTTACTTCGTTAAAAATAAACCCAAGTCCATCTGGAGTAATCATCCACAATTACAAGAATGTAGTGTTTACCGTTGATACTTTGAACACGCATCGGTCCACACAAATCCATATGAAGCAATTGTAGAACATGATTCGTACTATGCTCAGGTTTAGAAGGAAAATGAGCGCGAGTACTTTTTCCTTGTTCACAGGCTGAACATAAGTGATCTTTGGTAAAACGGAATCTTGAAAATCCATCAACAAGTTTGTGACGAGCAAGTTCAGTCATAGTTTTGAAATTCAAGTGCGAAAGACGTTTGTGCCATAACCAAGATTTAGTCGATTCCGCTTTGGAGAGAAGATATATCGGAGATGTAGCAATCATATTAGACATTGATATTGTATAAAGGTTAGAACCACGTGAGCCAGACATTAGATCGTTTCCTTGTAAGTCACGAACGAAACAAGTTTTCTCACGAAATGCAACTTCTAGATCCCCATCACAAAATTGACCAACAGAGAAAAGGTTGTGTCCAAGGCCTTCCACATAATAAACATGACTGATTTCAATGTTCCCACTGACATAGTCACCATATCCCATGATTAAAGCGTAATGATCATTCCCGAATCTGACAGTACCAATGAACTTTGAGACAAAGTTGTGTAACAGTTTGAGATTGCCTGTCATATGTCGGGTGTATCCACTATCAACATTCCAGAGAACAATCTGTACCACCTGCATCACAAGAAGAAGACACGGATGGAACAGAAGTAAGGGTGGAACCCAAAGAAAGTGTGGGTTCCTGTTGGTTAGAAGCACATGTATTCAACAATTTAGGAATCCATTTGAAGTCTGGTTTATGTTGTAACCAACGTTGCCAATTCCAACTAGTTTTTGCTTTCTTAATGGTGAATTCACTAGTAGTTGGCTTATTCCTAGATTTGTTCTCTGCACTTATGGGGGTAACTTCAACTTCATTAGAAACCGTAGAAGGCGGTTTTCCTAAGATAGACTTAGAGGCAGTAGTGGGCCTAGAAGGAATGTGTGTCCTACGTTTCTTATGACGATTAAGAAGAGAATTAGCTATACATTTTGTATGATCACCAGATGATACGTTTTTACGAAAAAACACACAAGATGCATTAATATTCAAAACATTCAAAGGTTCATGATTCGTTACATTTAGATTTTGATTAGAATTTGCCAGATTAGAATCTAAATCTGATGCAACATGAGTTTTATTCAAATTCCTAAGTTGATCTTCTACTTCTTGAGCTTCTAGTGGTCCTCTTTTACGTTGCCAGAGCCTATTCTTCTTTTTACTTTTTCGCTTGGGTCTGCTAACGCTATTAGTGGAGACTAGTCCTGTAGAAGTGGAGCTATCAACATTAGTATTTTGAACAACATTTCCTTTAGTAGTTTTGTCTAATTGATACATTCCTGGTGCTATCACCGTGGTGTCAACCATCTTTCCTTTTTGAAGTAGCTTAATTTTCTCTTTCAAATCAATGATGATGTGATTTTTATCCTGAATTTCAGACTCAAGTTTCACGTTGCAAAAATTAATGTCATCGCGGTTTTGTTGCCATTCGACGTTTTCAATTTTTAAATCCGCAATTTCTTTCTCGTATTTGAGACACAGACTTTTTAAAGACTCATTGTTTTTGCAAAGATGACAAGAGTTTGAATTATTTTTCCTTTGAAATTTCAATTCCATTTCAATACTTTGAGCTTGACACCATTCAAGCCTTTGTTTGAGCAGACAAATTTCTTTTGAAAATTGTTTTGTCACATCATCATTCTGTATTCTCAGCTTGTTATTTTCATGTTTAAGTGTCTCGATTTCCACATTCAACAAGTCATTATCAACACAAAGATCATCCATAAGCATAGAAGTACCAGAATTATAGAGATCATTCATGATAACAGACAAAATATCAGCATTGAGAACTTGTTCCAAGAGTCGATTAGCATCATTTTTTAAAGTTCTATTTCTTTGCTTTTGAACCAAAATCTCATTTTCAGTTGAGTTGAAAACGTTTATCATAGTTTTGACCTCGTTTTGAAATTCCTGTTCCCAACGTTTAGCACATAGACGGAGGTGTTTGACAATTGGCAACATTTGTTTTTGAAAAATATCTCTCTTTTCTCGCTCGTAAGCGGATTGAAAAGTTTCAATTTTTATTTCAGAATTACGTTCAATTGTTTCCTCCAAAATTTTGATGTCTTCCATAAAAGTTTTGTAATAATTTAAGACATGACAATTTTTCGGTAAAGGTGTAATTTCACCAGAAGATGGTAAAGGACCATTTATTTGTGCTACAGTTTGGACAGGGGCCGCATTAGAGGATGAAACATATGACTCAGTGACATACCATGATTTCTCAGGTAATTCCTTTTGAGGAACAAAAGATTTAGAAATATGAGGAGCTTTTGAATAATCATATGGTGTCCAATATTGAACATAACTCATTTTTGATCGACTCTCATCTTCAAGTTCTTCCTCTTCCTCAGTATCAAAAACAACAGCACGCACAATCATATTATCAAGCAAATGGTCCATACTGTAAATTTATGGAATTTCTTTGAATGCCGTGTGAAGAAACATTGATTTGTAATCGCCAAGTGCAAATCCTTTATCGGGTCTCGGTTTTAAAGTAAATTTCTGAATTGTTGTGACAGAGTTCCCGTGTTTGTAAACAATATTACGAAATTCTTTGAGTTGTTTTTCAAGATCAACAATCTCACCGAGTAAGTTATTTATATACTTCCTTTTTCGTATTTTATGTTCACAAAACTCCTTTTTGCAACTGGACAATTCTGTTTCTGTTTTTGAAAGTTCTCTTTGAAGACGTTCAAATTGCATTTTCAGTTCACAATTTTCACTTTCAAGTTTAGAAATCAACTTTCCGTTTGACTCAATTAAATCTTGCATTTTGTGCTGAAGATCTTGCTCTTTGTTGTAAGATTCTTGAAAAGCTTTTTCAAAACTTTTTGCATGTTTAATCTTGTCTTGCTAATTTGAAAGTTGAATTTTATAACACTCAATATCTCTTGCAAGTGACGCATTTGTTTCTTTTAAAACTTTGTTTTTCTCGTTGCATTTTATGATTTGCAATTGTTGAGCATTCAGTTGTTTAGATAACAATATGAGGTCAGGGTCTAGATCAAATGATGGTTCATGTTGTTCTATATGATCATGTTTATCATTCTCAATAGGATCATCAAATGAAACAACTGTGTCATCATCAAATATGACAACTGTGCTTATTTGTTCATCTGTTTGAGAAGATGAAGATGAGTCAGATGGAACAACTTGCGCCATATCTGATTCAGAAGCAGAAGGTGAGGCTATATCATGTATAAAGTATGCATTGAGGTCATGTACCTGAGACAAGCCGTCAGTGTCATACACTGGACCTGAATCGTTAAGCTGAAGTTCCTGCATGTTGGCCATAAGCATCACAACTGCATTGGCTTCCAGATCTTCCATGTCATCGTCATTGTTCATATTTGCCATGAATTTGTTATCCTGTTCAGGTATATGTCCATCTTTTTCATCTTGAAGAGCCATGAGTAATGCCTGCTTGTGAAACTTACTACCCCGAGTTCTCGGTTTAGGACATGCTGTCGCTATATGACCTTGTTCATTACAGTTATAGCACCACACTGCATTCCCTAAGTTTAAGTTCCTAGTTGCAACTGGTTCAGACCTTTGCTGAGAAGAGCCTGAGTTGTTCCTGAACCCTCCATTGTTATTAAACCTCTGACCATTCCCAAAATTTCCTGAAGAACTTCCTAAACCAGATCGACCAAAGTTATGATTCTGAATTTCCACTCTTCCATCATTGACAACAGCTTGATTCCTTGTGTTAGAAGATGAACGTTGATGGTTGTTTGTTTTGTTGGAGAATTTGCTAAAAGCACGAGCAATAAGAGCAAGTCCCTGGTTCAATGTATTAAAGTCATCATCGTCATCTTCATTGGAGTTGGAGTAATACACTGCATCATTGTTGTTTAATGGAACAAGTTGAGTAGAAGTATTCTGTGGAGATGAATCATAAGGGACCATTTGGTTCGAGGTAGAAGATTGTGGATAACTGAAGTAGTTTTGCTCTTGAAGATATGCATGATTAGACATAGGTGGTGGAGCATAGGGAGATTGAGCTACGAGAGCCAAAGAATTTGGTGTTGGTGATGGTGAGTATCCTCCTTGAAGAGCTCTATCTTTTCCCACTTCAGGTTCATGGTGTTTCAGAAAATCATACAACAAACCATATGACGCATCATGAAGATTTTTTGTTTGTCGAACAAATGTCACATATTTATGCCAATCAGATCCAAGACTACCAACGAATTTGGAGTTCACTGCGATCCTGGGTACTGTGATTTTGTGACGTTCCAGATCATTGACCACATTTGTGAAATGATGATAGTAGGATTCAAGTGACTCTCCTGGTTCAATTGTGATGTCAGTGTATTCCATGTAGAGTTTGGATTCCATATCATCTTTGTTCAATTGAGTGCCTTCCATAAGGAGATGAACATGTTCCCACATAGCTTTGGCTGTTTTTTGAGCATCGACACTTCGATAAATTGAATTAGGTATACCTTGAAGTATATAAGCCATTGCATACTCATCAGCTTCACGATGTAATTTCTGTTCTTCTGTGAGTTGAGATTCTGGAAGAGGTCTATCACCAGGAGGACGTGGAGGATCAGTAGTTGGATCACCAATTTCAAATCTTGTTGGCCACTCAAATGGTCCTTCAAGTATCACTTGTTTCAAGAATTTCCCATGAGGTTTCTTTAGTTCAAGAAATCGTAGGAATTGACTTGACCATTGAACATAGTTCCCAGGTGCTAGCATTGGAGGTGTTTCAAGGGATCCTGCCTCATGTCGGGATTGTTGAGTTGTAATAACTTCACACATTCTGTCAAACCAGTGAGGTTGTTTGGAGGAAAACTGAGTGTTTTGTTGAGACATTTGATATGGTTGTTGTTGAGGAATGATTTGATGTTGTTGCATCATGAGATATTGTGGTTGTGGATTAAACGGTTGTTGATGAAAGTGTGATTGAGACGGTTGTTGAAACGATTGTTGCGGTTGTTGATACGATTGTTGCGGTTGTTGATACGATTGTTGCAAAGGATGAGAATAGAAGTAATTGGGTGGTTGAGACATCTTTCGTGATTATGGTAAACTTAGATCGTTAAAGATAAATAAAGGTTGTAATTAGATTTGAAAAACTTGATATCAAACTCGGTATGTTCAGATGATGTTTCAAACTCGGTATGTTCTGATTTGTTTCAAACTCGGTATGATAATATAAGTTGTCAAACTCGGTATGTTCAGATAAGCATCCAAACTCGATAAGTCCTGATATAACTCTAACTCGGTAGTTAAAGATAACTATCAAACTCGGTAAGTAAGATGAATATCAAACTCAAACTCGGTATCTTGATGAAATTTGAGCAGAGTTTCCCCTAGTAGGTTGCCACAAAGAACCTAACTCGGTAAACGATTAGGTAAAAGGCTAACTCGCCAAAGTCCAAACTCGATAAGAAACCCCTAACTCGATAGAAATCTCTAACTCGCTAGGACCAAACTCGGTATGACAATTTCCTAACTCGATAGTAATTGATTCCTAACTCGCTAGGTTTTTTTTTGTCCCAAACTCGCTAAGTATAAAACTTCCAAACTCGCTAGTTTGCGGTGAACAGTACCCGTTTATGACAAAAAATTACTTTTAAAACCTAGTTTTTCTACCAAATCAAACCTAAATCAACCTATATTATCCCTTGGCGAATGATACCACTTGTTAGGTCACCATTTTACCACATAAACACTAAGATATCTAGAGAGAGAAAGTAAGTAGAGAGAGAGAGAGAGTGGAAGGAACACCTAATATGATAATAAGAGACTAATGATATTACTAGTGAACCAACCAACCTCAAATGAGGTTATACAATACTATTTATAGGTAAGGATTAGGGCTTCACCATACTTAGACAATATTACATACTAAGCCCTTACACTTTATCCAAACCTATAAACTAAGCATAAAAGTTTATAAAACATATAAAATAACTAACGTATTAACTAAATAATACAACCTATAACAAAATTCAATGACCGACACTTGAAATAATAAAGTCTATTCCCAACAATGGTTATTTAAACGGGTCTGTGATCGGGTGAATCTAGACAGGAAAGGGTTTGTGAATGGTGTTTGAGAAGTGTAATGTGGCAAGGATAAGACGGATGGTGGATGGGTACAAGTGGTGCAAGAGGAGAGGGTGAAACCAGTGGTATTGGGGGTGGTTTTGGTTTTGGAGGTAAGGGAAAGGTCAAACCAGGGGTTGACCCTGGTATATTAAAAACGTGGGTGTGGGTTGTTTTTGGTGTTTGGGCTTTGGTTTGTTCATGGGCTAGGGAATATAAAGGGATGGGCTGGATTTGGTTTTGGGTTGGATTTGGTTTTGTGAATTAATATTAGGAAGGGTCCATTTGGTATTATAGTTATTACAAGGACCATTTTTGTAATTTACGAAAAGTTTAGGGTATGAAATGGTAACTTTTCCAAAGTTATCAAAGGGGTTAAACATGCCAAGTTTCCATACCCCAAGGACCGTTAATGATAATTTTCCATTTTTATACCCGGGGACCTTTTCTGCCAAATCTTCAAACTCCAGGGACCAATCATGTAATTTCACCAAAATTTCCAACCAAGGACCATTCCTACCATAGATGATTAGTATAAGGACAAAATTTGTTTTTCTCAAAGTTTTAATATCCCAGGGACCATTTTTGACAATTTTCAAAGTTCAGGGACTAAACTTGACATTTTGTGAAACTTTGCACCAAAGGACTAATTATGTAACTTTTTGATTTAAAAGGACCTTTGGTGACTTTTTCAAGTTTTTAGAACAGCCAGGGACTAG
Source organism: Artemisia argyi (assembly GCA_030686995.1). NCBI lineage: Eukaryota > Viridiplantae > Streptophyta > Magnoliopsida > Asterales > Asteraceae > Artemisia > Artemisia argyi. The sequence goes on from CM060706.1 coordinate 73,785,038, forward strand.
ATTTGACAACTTTTGAAAGATGAGGGACTGAAACTGCCAATTTTGCAAACTTTGTGTGTTTTTCATCAGTTTTTGATTATTTTGCATTTGAAACATGTAAAACACTTTCCTGGGATATTTTCACCATTTCGATTCAATATTGAGTGTTTTTAGATGTTTTGGCAGCTCAGAAAAGGTAAAAATGATGAGTATTTACACACTCATCAACCCCCCACACTAAAACATTGCTAGTCCCTAGCAATCTTTTGAGAAAAACTATGTGATTTTGAGCAAACCACCACCTGTCAACGGATTTGGTTAGTCTTTACCAAAATCCATTTGCTTCTAGACTAGCCAGCATCTTGATGGACTAAGTCAACATCTTGGTGAGCTGATTACCAATTATGGATTTTCCACGGCCTTTACCACAAGCCATAATCTTGTGGGCTAGCCAACTCATTCGCTTTATGGGATATGGTGAGTTGATTTACCATACAATTTTTGGCAGATTGCAAGCCATCAACGGGTTTGAGATGTCTTTACCAAGAGCCGTTTGCTCCTGGACTAGCCAATCCATTTGTCATTTAGACTTTGGCGGACTGATTACCACAAAAAAATTTTGAACTTTAGTGAAAATTTTTTTAAAAATTTTGGTAAAAAAACGGGGGTACTAGATAGTAAAATGTGATAAAATTCGCTAGAATAGCGAAATACCCCCCACACTTAGAATGAATATTGTCCTCAATATTCAAAGTCCCGGCTATTATGCCGACTCTTTGAACGTAAAAGGGCAACATTACAAGCTAAGCGTGGAAAACACCATTTTGTTTTTCACTTTTGTAATCATAGCATGGGTGACTCCCCCACACTTAGGGTGAAAACCCTATAATCATGCTACTGTTTTTGTTTACCGAGTCGCTAGCTTGACTCGACCCCGAATTCATTTGTCCTTGGGGAAGCATGATGTGGAAGAAACAATCTCCATCGGACTTTCATTCAAGATGTTTGGATAAACATTTGAAGCACGTGAAAGTTCCACACCGATGAGATAAGTATCCGGCTCAAGATAATGATACATGAAAATGCCGAGGTCAAAGATAGTGTCTTCATTCCCGAAGGAGTGAAGAACAGGAGAAGTCGCCCTATAGGTGAAGAAAAGGAAGAAAACCATGATGAAAATCATTATAAGATTTTCTTCCTCGAAAGCAGGCTCATTAGCCTGATTTTGGATTTCAAAGGTTAAGCTCGTTTGGTTTGAAAACATCCCGGGCGGGAGGGTGGGAATTTGTAAATTTTCATGATTGAGTGCATTTCCCCCCGGGCTATCATACTCCGGAGGAGTCATGATATGAGTGAGTTCACAGGAGAACTCATCGACTGTGAATGAATCATATTCTGAATTAATGTGCGTGAGTTCACAGACGAACTCATCGAAGGTAAATGACTCATAATCGGGAAGACAATTATGAGAATGAGAAGTGGTACTGCCACTAATCTTCTCTCCCATATGATCAATAGTAAAGGCTTCAAACGCCGGAATAGGATCATCGGAGAAAATGTCACTATCCTTAATGGGGATAGGAGATGAAATAGGTTTCTTTTTGAAAGCCTCGATTTTAGAAATGAGGAGATTGTCTTTCAATAATGTTGCACGAAGTGCCTCATCTTTGATTTCAGTGTCAATCTCATCATTCTCTTCTTCTAAGCCAACTAGCTGAGAAGGTAATTCTTCCACATAACTGATGTCTCCACAGGATAACGAATCGTCATCATTAGAATCGGAGAACATCTCAACATCATCATTCGGTAAGATAAGAGGAGGAGGGATATCACACATATGATCAAAAGTTCCCTGTGACTCTCCTGGGATTGGGACAAGGTTCTCAGCACTAGACATTATGAATTCGTCCGATTCCTTTTTAGGAGCAGTGCTAAGATGCTCATCCCCCATGATCAGAGAGTGAGTGTGAACTTCGGGCGTGATAACAGCAGACTGAGGGAGTTAAGATGGACTAGCAGTCATGGTTTCTACAAGTTCCATGATTTCTACTGCTAGTGATTCAATCATATTCTTTTCTCCCTGTATTTCTACTGAAACAATTTCAACTGAAGTTGAATCAAAAGGTTTCTCAGATACCTTTGGGATTGGAACAAGGTCATCAATTTCCTCAAGAGGATTGATTTTGACTTCCTTGTCCCCCATTGGCAAGATATCTGAAGTTTCCTTAGGGTTTTCCTCTTCAAATGGTTCATCCTCATCACTTTCATCCTCAAGATAAAATGAGTTAACATGAGGCTTTTGTTTTCTAAGAATCAAATCCTTAAGACAGTTTATACTATCTTGAATGGTCTTGTTGACTTGATTTTGATTCATAATCATTTTAGTAATCAATTCAGCTCTAGCTAACTCGTCCTGAGGTGGTGGGTGAGGGTTTGTGTATTGTGAGGGCTAGTTAAAACCAAATTCATGATTGTTACAAGGAACCTGTTCATAGACAAACTGATTCCTAATTTGACAATCAGAGCTGTAGTGTGGGCCACGACGGTACTCACAACAGAAAAACTGTTGAGTCTGACTTGGTGTATTTTGATACGAAGCATTGTTAAGATTTAGATAATATGATTCTTGCTCGTATGAATGTGATTGGTAGTTGGAAAAATTTGAGGAGTCGTTGAATAAGTTCTGGTTAGGATCATAAGCAAATGAATTCCTCGAACCACAAAACAAACAACTCCCGTCTTGAATATTGTTACCACATTGTACACATGTACACCAACGACATGGCAAACCAAAAAGTGGCTCACCACAACCGACACAAGAAACAAAATCCGGAGGTGGGACAAGTGGTGTGCTCTTAGAGCTAGGAATTTCCACCACTTCCGTTATGGTCTCGGGTTTTTGAATGTGAAGATTAGGTAAGTCGTTATTTTCAGTCACAGCTCTAAGCTCTTGGTTTTTGTTTATAATCGTATATCGTGAAAGGTTAAGAGAAATTGTGAGCTTAGATTTTTGGACAACCGAAGGTTGGACGTATTTAGCACTTCCATAGTCAGAGGAAAGTACAGGGTCCTTTGTCACCCTGGTTTCTCGTTCCATTTCCCTCATCGGAGAGGGGATAGGAATCCATGGTCCATCATAATCAACACGACATCTCGACATTTTTGACAAGGCCTGAAGTTTTTCAATGTTGATCTTAAAGGCCTTTTGTTCAAAGAAATCGTCATCGAGAGATGCCATTAATTACAGGACAAGTGAAAGAAGTTAGAATCAAAAGGATAGAGGGTAAAGGAATGAAGAATCAAAAAGATGAGAGGGTAAAGGTGAATATTTTTGGTATTTTTGAGAAACATGCTTAGTGCACATGCACCAAAAACAATTTTTCAAAACAAAATCGAGGCAAAACCACAGTGAACTTAAATCCGATAATCACAAGTGAATGGCTTCTTTAAAAAAGGTACACTACTCACAGGGATACAAAGGCAAGTTTTTATCTTAGGTTTGGGAACTTATTATGTCCACACCCGTAGTTGGTAGATGTTCAGCCTTGGTTTAAAAACTGTTTTAGGCTTATGGGTGTGTGTGCAGAAAACTTGGGAAATATTTTTGGAACTGATTCGTTAACCGAAATCGTTCTTTTAAGATTACTCGCAGGCTGGCGGGAGGAAGTAAATAGGTTTCCTCTTCAGTTCGCAATTTAATGTCAGAACTTACCTTAAACCAACTGTTTCAGGTGTAATCTTAAAGAAAATGAAGTAATTTAACTTCACAGTTTGTTTTGTTGTTTTTGATTTTTTTGGTGTTTTTAACACTTTAGGAAAAGTGTTAATGAACTTTTTTGATATGATTATATTTTTACAAAAACTTTTTACAAATTTGTGTGAAATTTGTACAGGGAGGGTTTTGAAAACCACTAAACTTAAAACGATTTTTTAAAACACGCAACAACCTCCCCGGCAGCGGCGCCAAATTTTGATTGGCTCCAAACGGTCAACCTAAATTGACTAGGTGATGGTCAACAAGGTCAAACAGCCTAGAGTCAATGCTCCGCGGAATATAGTGGTTTCCCCGGGTCGTTATGTCCCGACGAGGTGTGATGGTTATTTAAACGGGTCTGTGATCGGGTGAATCTGGACGGGAAAGGGTTTGTGAATGGTGTTTGGGAAGTGTAATGTAGCAGGGATAAGATGGATAGTGGATGGGTACAAGTGGTGCAAGAGGAGGGGGTGAAACCAGTGGTATTGGGGGTGGTTTTGGTTTTGGAGGTAAGGGAAAGGTCAAACCAGGGGTTGACCCTGGTATATTAAAAATGTGGGCGTGGGTTGTTTTTGGTGTTTGGGCTTTGGTTTGTTCATGGGCCAGGGAATATAAAGGGATGGGCTGGATTTGGTTTTGGGTTGGATTTGGTTTTGTGAATTAATATTAGGAAGGGTCCATTTGGTATTATAGTTATTACAAGGACCATTTTTGTAATTTATGAAAAGTTTAGGGTATGAAATGGTAACTTTTCCAAAGTTATCAAAGGGGTTAAACATGCCAAGTTTCCATACCCCAAGGACCGTTAATGATAATTTTCCATTTTTATACCCGGAGACCTTTTCTACCAAATCTTCAAACTCCAGGGACCAATCATGTAATTTCACCAAAATTTCCAACCAAGGACCATTCCTGCCATAGATGATTAGTATAAGGACAAAATTTGTTTTTCTCAATGTTTTAATATCCCAGGGACCATTTTTGACAATTTCCAAAGTTCGGGGACTAAACTTGACATTTTGTGAAACTTTGCACCAAAGGACTAATTATGTAACTTTTTGATTCAAAAGGACCTTTGGTGACTTTTTCAAGTTTTTAGAAAAGCCAGGGACTAGATTTGACAACTTTTGAAAGATGAGGGACTAAAACTGCCAATTTTGCAAACTTTGTGCATTTTTCATCAGTTTTTGATTATTTTGCATTTGAAACATGTAAAATACTTTCCTGGGATATTTTCACCATTTTGATTCAATATTGAGTGTTTTTAAATGTTTTGGCAATTCAGAAAAGGTAAAAATGATGAGTATTTACACACTCATTAGAAAACATCTCTCACTACCTGTCATAGCAAAATAGATTACCATAGGCTTGGGAAAGGATCAAACCTCCACCACATGGCGTAAGCACCTAGGATAAACTATCAAAGAAGTCTTTTAAAGGGTTGTAACGTTAGGTGTAGGGATACGGAATACACGGTTTTGTTGGATATAGGCAATCTTTACTGGTGGCGAGTTAATCATCTTGGTTAATTACATGTACAAAATGGCGTTGCTAAGCCAAGACTAGACTCGACTTAAGCTAATAAATGAAAAATAACAAAAACATAAAATGAACATAGAATGAAACGGGATGGTAGTCCGTATGTTTTTTCGCTTTTCTTTTTCTATTTTTTTTTTCTTTTTCTTGATTTTTTTTTTTTTTTTTTTTTTTTTTTTTTTTTTTTTGCATACACTTTTACCCTACCATCCAAAATAATACATCATAGGGAATGGATATTCCCCTTACACTTGAATTTTTACATACTTTACAATAAACTAATCTAATGACTCGAATCAAGATAATCAAAACACTTGGAGTACTTTTTAGATTAACGCACATATGGGGGTAATAATATGATGTACTTCCCCATTACTCCATAACAATAGTACTTTACCCATGAGTCCCAATCGTCCCAAAACAATATGTACAAGGATATGACTCGACTTAGCAACCATGTAATCAATTAGATAATTAACTAAGGGTTTAAACATGTAACAATAATGCACTAAAGATGAGTGCATATACGGAAGGCTAAGGCGATTTAGGTGAACATTTAAGTGGGTTGTAACAAATTCTTCCTTTAAGTAAGATGCTTAAAGTTAGAAACGAAAAGATAGGCTCGGAGGGGTGTACTAAGGGTTTCGTGTACAAAAAATGAGTACAACAATAAGGGTGTGGGAAAAATTAATTGACTTTACTAGCCAAGTGATATAACTTAAACGGTCAAGTAATTATGATACGAGTTTAACACAAGGGTGATCCTAATGCCTCTTATCATGTAGTAAATCCTACTACACGAATGTAGTCTCACTAGCGGTCTCGGGATACATCACTAACGCAAGTTCTAGAATCTAAATGCTACCGGTACACTCATAAGCACTAATAGTGAATGCTTTTCCTATCAAATCTAAAGGCGAACCTCACATATTTGGGTGGAAAATTTTTCTGAATGATACGATTTTGTGCTAGTCATACAATCTCCTATCCATGAGACGCTTGCTATGGCTAAAGTTTCACTCCTAAATGTTGTAAAAAAATTTAAATTTGGCGCTAAAATTACACTAACAAGTATTTCTCATAGTTTTATTACACACCTACCATCAAACGAACAAACTCAAGCGAAAGTGTATCCTATGAGGTATCATCATTTTACCCTCCCCTTACACTTAGGATGAACATTGTCCCCAATGTTCAATTAAAGATTGTAAAAGTAAAATTGGTAAAAGAATGAAATCAAATACTCCCCTGATTCGCTCGGTATGGATAGTATGGTAACAAGGTTAGATCTTCCTCCAAGAAAATGAACAATCAAAGTTTCTATTCCAGAATATAAATCATCTTCTTGTCATACATAACCTGTTAAACCTGAGAAAACAAACAAGGCAACCTCACGTAAAATCGTTGGCAATCTATATATGATAATAAATCCTAGAAAACAAAGTAAGATATAATGCTTGTGGAATGATGTTTGCAGATTTCCTGGAGTTTATAAAACTAAAGAGTCAACAAAAACTTTAAGACTCCGTTAGAAAAACAAAACTAGCAAAATTTCCAGAATTTTACACGTGACGCCATCAGGAGTTTCTTCCTGACGCCGTCAGAAGTGACCTGCAGAAATCCTTATGTTAAGTTTTCAAAAAATTTCTGGAAAAACTTTGTCCTACTTCCTGGAAAATCCTGCAAAACATCATTATGACTCGATACAAGCATTGGACTCTAACAAATACGAATATACATGTTCATTTAATATTGTGGAGAATCATGATCGAGTTTGTTTCTTAAAAACATATTTGGGGTTTCCGCTTACACTTATCTTTTGTGAAATACCTTTGGATGAAGTTAGGACTAAGCCAAACGACAAAATAAAGTATTTTCACCATTTTAGTTTGAAACATGATCTACCAACAATAAAAATAAAGCATGCATACGGAAACAAATAACAATCAAACAAAATAAAAATCACACAAAGCATGGTTTGCCTCCTAAGAAGCGCTTTTCTTTATTACGAGTCTTGTAGCTAGACTCAAGGTCATGGGTTACTACGTGACATGGGTAAGCTCCTCATTGAGGACATCTTTGGGATCAAACTTAGGTTTCAACTTCCTATCGGTTTTCTTAGTGCGGCATGACCTTTCAAACTTTTCTCCATCCGGATCATACAAAATCATCTTCATATGCCATGATCCTTCACCTTCCTTAGGTGGCTTGTCCCACCTCCATTTACACTTATCCCCCTCTCTTTTCCACTTGTTCATCTCTATGTTAATGGGCATTACGCTCAAGAACTCAATCATTTTCCTAAAGACTAAGGGGTCCTCAAAAGGGTCTAGCTCTTCATCTCTAGCTATGAGTTGTTCCACCGAATGTTTTTTATTGATGAAATCTTTTTCTAGATAGAATGGGCGTTGAGGTCCTATAAAGTTTCTTTCTATCCAAGGTCCATATCTAGATGGTCTCCTATTCATCTCTACCCAATGTGGTGTCGGTTCATCCTCACAATCATATCTATGTTTCTTAACATAATATACCGACCAAGTATCGCCCTCACCTACCGCTATCTTAGACTCCTTACAATCTATCATGGCGCTAGCGGTTGCTAAAAATCCTCTTCCTACTAATAGTGGGCATGTAGTATCACTAACCATATCTAGGACGTGAAAATCCGCTAAAATAGTTAACTTCCCTACGTGAACAAATACATCCTTAATCATCCCAACCGGGTGGGCAATACTCTCATCCGCTAGACCAATTAATACCTCCATCTCCTCTAATTTTCCTAGCTTGAGAGTGGTGAAAAGGGATAAGGGAATCAAGTTGAGGCTTGACCCTAAATCGGCTAGTGTGTCGAAAGCTTCAGATTTTCCTATCTTACAAGGTAAAACAAATATACCCGGATCATCAAGCTTTTTAGGCAACTTGTTTTAAACGAAGGCGGTCCCATTTTTACCTAGTTTAAATTTCTCATACTTTTCTAGGAGGGCAGTATAGTAGGGAGCACGGGCTAAGACATCAATGACGGGGCGTTCAAGGTGAAGCTCCTTGAATTCATCATCAAGGTCTTGCGTAGGAGCTGTTTCAACTATGCTTTTGACAGGTTTTATATCGGGTGTTTTATTTGATTGGTCCTTTTGAAGAATTTGGTTTTGTTTGAAACACGTGCTCGTTGATTTAACCGAGTAGTATTGCGGACAAGAAGTGGGTGACGAAACTGATGATATGGGATTAACGTTTAGTTTTGAGTTCTTGACCGTGTCGCTTAGGAGTGCTCCCATTTCTCGGTCATTGAGAACTTTCAACAATGTGTCAATTTTGGAGGTCATCTCGCTTTGCTTTTGTTTGAAATCGGCTTCAAACTTAGATATGCGAGCTTCTTGAGATGCCATAAACTTGGACATCAATCCTTCAAGATTGTTGGTACAACCATAGTTGTTAGAAGGATTGTTGTTGAAAGTACGGTTGGAGGGTGGACCGTTTGGTTGTTAATGATTAGGCGGATTGGAAGAATTGTTTTGATTTTGCTTCCACCTAAGGTTTGGGTGATTCTTCCAAGAAGGGTTGTATGAATCACTGTAAGGGTTTGGCTCGGGTTTGAAAGTGTACCACTTATCTCCCGCTTCGTCGGTACGCGAGGACGCGTAGTCCGCAAAAGCTGTTCCGGGGAGTTCCACGCAATCACGAGTGTCGTGGGGACAACTACATAATTCGCATGAAGAAGTGATTTTATTCACTTGGCTTGAAGGCTTAGGAAATTTGTAAGATTTCATGAGAAACTTGACTTGGTCCTCAAGTTCCATGATCCTACAGTCGGGAGTGCTAGAATTGTTCGAAGGCAAAGATATTGCCTTGACCATTTTGTTCAAATCACGGGGATCATTCCAACTTTCGTTGTCATAGAGAGCAAGATATTCTATGAGTTCCCATGATTCTTCCGCACTTAGATCACGTAGCTTACCACCGGCTAATTGGTCAATGGTTTGCCTTGTGGAGAGATCGATATGGTCATAGAAGATTTGGACTTGGAGCCAAAAATTTATGCCATGATGAGGGACTTTTTGGAGTAAGTCCTTGAAACGAATCCATGCTTCATATAGAATTTCACCTTGACGTTGTTGGAACATCAAGATATCATTTCTAAGCTTGGTAGTTCTCCCCGGTGGGAAAAATTGAGCAAGGAAACGAGTGGTGAGATCATCCCATGAGGTGATAGATCCCGCGGGCAAATGTTCAAGCCATTGACTAGCTTGATCACGTAGAGAGAATTGGAATAGGCGTAATCGGGTTGACTCTCTAGTTGTAACATCAAGGTCTATAAAATCTACGATTTTAAGGAAGTCCTTGAGATGTGATTTGGATCTTCGGAACGAAGTCCATGGAATGCACATCTGCTTTGCACCAACCGGATGGTGTCGGATTGCAAGGGAGACACATTGGCTCCTTGGATGAGCTCAATAGTGTTTTGATAGCCTTGATGGCTAGGTCGGGAATACTCTCCTTAGGTTCGGGGCCTAAGAGGTTGGTTTGCTAGTGGTGGGTTCAAAGATGTTACCACCTTCCATGATGTCGGATGGTAAAGAGTTATGAACAAAAACACGAAGAAATAAGATAGACTAAAGAAAACTAAAAAATAAAAATAAAATCTTACTAGAAAGGAATCTAGCAAGTAGACCTAATAAAAAGAAATCCTAACCTAGACAATAACTATTCCCCGGGCTGCGGCACCAAAAACTTGATGCGTGGGAATTGCACCAGGCTTTATCTCTCGAGGGATCTCGAGAAGCTTACAACCCCCACCAGGCAGTGTACCTGATCGTTGTAGTATAGTATAGTGACAAGTACTGGGGGATTGATCGTTCAACTCAGGAATAGTGTCGCTAGGATTAGAAAGCTTAAAAACTAGGTCTAGAGGTGAGGGATGATTCTTTTTGTATTTTTTTAATTTATAAAAGCAAGTAAAAATCACGGGTTTTGGGAGAGTGGGCGGAATTAGTTGCTAGTCAACTAACCCAATAACTAAGATGCAATTAAAATAAAATAACAAAAATGTAAATAAAGCTAATTACTAATATGGTGTGAACAATAGATGGGAGAATTGTGTTTACTTAGATTTCACTACTCCCTAGATATCTTTTACAGGTTAATTACTTGTTACAGTTGTGTGGATGACAGGTTATATTCCTTAATACCAATCATGGGGTGGCGTACTTACTTCCCCAATTCTATAAGCTCCTACTTCACTCCTATGTCGAGCCTGCAAGAAGCTCCTAACATGGGATCACTAGAATTTGCTCATGCATTAAATACAACCATAAAAACCTAGTACACATCGGTTCATGTTTCTTAAGATGTTCAAGAAAGTTACACAACGGAGATCTGCCAGTTTTCTTAAGCCTAACATTGAAATCATTCATCCATTACAACTATAAACAAGCAATCAACCTATAATCAACATCTAGGTTTCATTACATCCAAGCAAACACACAAAAGATCTAGCCTAGCATGTTAAAATCAAGACAAGCGTAAGATATATTCAAACAACACATAGACATATTGAATGAATTGATAGGATACTTATCTCAATTGAACATGAAGGGTTTCAAGGGGTGAAAACCCTTGAAAATACTGTTACAAACGAGCTAGGGTTTATTAAGTTCGGCCCTAAAATTCTCCACACAAGTTCCTCCCTAATGAATGAAAATTGGAAAAGTATATATAGATTTTATGAGGTGACGGCGTCAAGAGGAAAGTTCTGACGCCGTCATCTCGCCGCCAAAAATCTTCTCGGATTGCCTAGATCCAGATCTGACGCCGTCATGTGTAATTTTGTTCTAGGCCGTCACCACATTTACTCTTGACGCCCTTGTTCTGACGCCGTCACGTTTTCTCTAGGCCGTCATCCATTTTGCTCCTGACGCCGTCATCAAATCCTTCTTGACGCCGTCAGGTATTGTTCCAGCAAAGAAAATTAAGACTTTGCCGTTTTCTTCACTTTTATGCTCCAAAAACGTCCAAAATGCTTCCTTTTCCAGAATTCTCTCGCAAAGTACCTAAAATCACAAAAGGAACGATTTAAAGCAATATTTGATCAAATAAATTCCAATTCCGGCTTAAATGACCCCCTAAAAATGGATCATTTTTCGCCTCATCACAAAGGTGTAGGAAAATTAATTGACTTTACTAGTCAAGTGTATTGACTTCATTGGTCAAGTAATTATAATACGGGTTAAACACAAGTGTTATCCTAATGCCTCTTATCATGTAGTAAATCCTACTACACGAATGTAGTCTCACTAGCGGTCTCGGGATGCATCACTATCACAAGTTCTAGAATCTAAGTACTACTGGTACACTCATAAGCATCTTTTCCTAACAAATCTAGGGGTGAACCTCACATATTTGGGGTTAAAAATTTTGAGTGGTACGGTTTTTGTGCTAGTCATACAACTCCTATCCATGAGACGCTTATTAAGGCTAAAGCTTCACTCCTATATGTTGTAAAAAAATTTAAATTTGGCGCTAAAATTCCCCTAACAAGTGTTTCTCTTAGTTTTATTACACACCTACTATTGAACAAATAAAATCAAGTGCAATTGCATTCTCTTAGGTATCATCATTTACCCTCCCCTTACACTTAGGTTGAACATTGTCCTCAATGTTCAATAAAAAGGATGTAAAAGTAACAAAGGTAAAAGAATGAAACAAATACTCCCCTGATTCGTTCAGTGTGGATAATGCATTAACATGGTTAGATCCTCCACCAAGAAAATGAACGTTGAAAGCTTCCCACCAGAAATATAAATCATCTTCGTGTCCAATATAACCTGTTAAACCTGAGAAAACAATCATGGCAAACCTCGCGTAAAATCGGCGGCAAACTCTATATATACTAAATTCCTAGAAAGCAAATTAAGATATAATGCTTGTGGAATGAATATTTGCAGATTTCTTGGAGTTTATAAAACTATAGATTTAACAAAAACTTTACGATTCCGGCAGAAAAACAAAACTTGCAAAATTTTTCAAAATTTTACACATGACATCGTCAGGTTATAATCCTGACGCCGTCAGAAGTGACATGCAGAAATTTCATGTTTAGTTTCTGGAAAATTTCTGGAAAAACTTACGCCTTAATTCCTGGAAATCCTGCAAAATACTCATTATGACTCGATACAAGCATTTGACTCAAACAAATACTAATATGCATATTCATTTAATATTGTTGTGATTCATGTTCAATCTCGTTCTTAGAAACAAATTTGGATTTCCCTTACACTTATCTTTTGCAAAATACCTTTATATGTAGTTAAGACGAAGTTAGAAACAAAATAAAGCATTTTCACAATTTACTTTGAAACATGAGCCACAAAGGATAAAAATAAAACATGCATACGGAAACAAATAAATACAAACAAACAAACACACAAACAAATAAAGCTTTGGTTGCCTCCCAAGAAGCGCTTGTTTTTGTTCGAGTCATGAGCCTGACTCTACCCTTATTTAACGGAAATAGGGGAGGTTTCCCTTACACTTAGGGTTAAGTGCGGGTGAAAGTAGTGATACATACCATCTCGGTAGAAGTATGCCTTGTGAGGAAAGAGTGGTGGATGAATTATATGCTCAAAGGGGTGTGCTCCTTTCATCATAACCTTACCTAATTCACTTTGGTCAATGGGTGAGTTAAAGTTTTCTCCTAAAAAGGGATCATTTTCTAACAACTTCGAGAGACTCCTAGTTGGGAATCCATCTTGACCCAATAGACCCGGTTTAAACGCATAATGTTTCTTGTGATCAATCATGAATGTGTGATGTAAGTATGTAAGGTCATTTTTCACTCCTATATTAACTTCCTCTCTACAAGGCTTAGAGTCTACTACCTTCAACGTATAACTACCCGGACTATATGGTTTGATGGGTGGATCGGGACCTTTTTCAATTCCTAAATTCACATCTAAGGATGGAAGATTAGGTAACGGTTTTGATTGAGGCTCTGGTTCATCAAAACTAGGAACTTCCTTAGAACTGAAAGAAAGGTTGTGACTACAAGTATTCAAACCTATTTCTTCTAGTTGTGTTTGGTCAAAGGGCTCTACCTCAATCGGGGTTCCTATACTATTTTCTACTTCTTCCAGGTAAGTCAAGGGAGGTGTGTACGTATCAAGTGATGGTAGGACTTGTGGAGTACTTAGTGGACTCGGATTTTTTGCCTCATCCTCTATTGCATCTAGATCAGCTATGTGCTTACTATGTATTTTTCTGAAGTCAATCCCCAACATACACCTAGGTATCTCAAATCCTTTTCTATTCATTTCAAATTCTTGGTCCGGTTCATAAGAATCATTCTCAATAACTTGATTACTATGTTCTTTTTGCCTAAAGGATTCCTCATGTTCATCATATGTCTTAGTGAAATCTAACCCAAGCATGCACCTAGATGGTTTGACATTAACCATCTCACAATATCGGTCGGATTCATAAGAAGCTATCCTAGGTGAAGGCTTATATGGTGCATAGGTTTCACTAAGTGAGGTATATTGAGGGTTTGATAGAGCTCCTAAGGTGAATTTTTTAAAAGCTTTATGCACGTGGTCTCTTTTCTCAAGGTACTCACTAAAATCAATGCAAGATCCAGTTCTCATCATTTCACTCATCCATCTTGAAAAGTCCAAATTAGTATAATTATATTTCTTCATGTAAGATTCTAGTGTCATATTTTGTGGATTTACGTTCTCCATAATGGCAAACGGAATAGTCAATGAAAATTATGACCAAACACACAAAGAAAAGGATAGACTAAAGAAAACCTAATAAAAATAAAATAAAAATCTCACTAGAAAGGAATCTAATGAGTAGACCTAATAAAAGAAATCTCAACCTAAGCAATAACTATTCCCCGGTAGCGGCGCCAAAAACTTGATGCGTGGGATTGCGCCCTCGCAAAAGGTTTTACCTCTCAAGGGATCTCAAGAGGCTTGCAATCCCCACCAGGCAGTGTACCTGACCGATGTATATAGTGTAGTGGCAAGTACTGGGGGATTGATCGTTCTACTTGGGGAATAGTGTTCGTTAGGATCAAAACTTAATTAAACTAGGTCTAGAGGTGAGGGATGATTCTTTTTGTATTTTTATATTTTATGGAAAGCAAGTAAAAATCTCGGGTATTGGAAGAGTGGGCGGAATTAGTTGCCAATCAACTAACCCAATTAACTACAAATGCAATAAAAATAAAATAACAAGAAAGTAAATGTTGAGAAAAACAATAATGAGAGAAACGTGTTTACTTAGATTTCACTACTCCCTAGCTATCTTTCATTAATTGAATAGTTTGTTACAATTGCGTGGATGACAGGTTATATTCCTTAATACCATTTGTGGGGCCGTGTACGATCTTCCCCAACTCTATATGCTTCTACCTCTTCCTATGTAGAGCCGACAACTAGCTCCTAACATGGCCTCCTTAGTAGTCACTCATGCATTAAATACAACCATTAAAATCATAGTACACATCCGATTCATGTTTCTTAAGACGTTCAAGCATGTTACCAATTGGAAGTCTGCCAGTTTTCTTAAGCCTAACATCGATATCATTCATCCAATACAATTAATAACAAACAATCAACCAATAATCAATAGCTAGGTTTCATTACATCAAAGCAAACACAAACAAACCTAGCATAGCATGTTAAAGTAAAGACAAGCATAAGATAGAATCAAACAACACATAGACATATAGAATGATTATTGGAAGACTTATCTTTATTTAAACATGGATGAAAGAAGGGTTTGAAACCCTTACAAGAAGGTGAAAATTTGATCTAGGGTTTGTGGTAAAGTTCCTCCAAAAGTTCTCTCCTCAATGAATGAAAATTAGAAAACTATATATAGAGATTACACATCTGACGGTGTCACGTTGTAATTCTGACGCCATCAACTTGCCACCAATACTCTTCTCAGATTGCTTAGATCCAGATCTGACACCATCACTTGCTATTCTTCATATGGCCGTCACGTGTAAATTTGCTCTTGACGACCTTGGTATGCCAAAGCGTGACGCCGCCACTCTTTAAATCCCAAAAACATTCTGGCGCATCTCGTGTAACTTTTTATCCACCTCTTTGCCAATACGTGACGCCGTCACCTCCATAGTGTGACGCCGTCAGGTACTATTTCCAGCTTGATTTTGGAGACTTTGCCATTTTTTCACTTTTCACTCCAAAAATGTCCAAAATGCTTCCTTTTCCAGATTTCTTCTCCAAAGTACCTAAAATGACAAAAGGAACGAGTTGAGGCAATATTTGATCAAATAATCACGACTTAGGGCTTAAATGATCCCCTAAAAGCGTAACACTTTTTGCCTCATCATGGACCAACAAGCAAATCTTTGTTAGGAGATTTTGAAGATTGATCATGTTGAACTAATTTCTGTTTCTTACGGTTATTAGACATGTGATTCCTTGACTCTGTGGGATTCTGTTCTACTGGGGGATGAGTCAAAGAATACATTGGTGAATCTAGAGGTGTATCCTTGTGAAGTAATGCTTGCATCCTAGCTTTTTCTAATTCTTTCTTATAAAGCGTATCATTAATACCATAAGGTTCACACTTAGAAGTAGAAGCAACATTGTACATACCAGGAGCAATTACTTTAGGATAAATTAAAACCTCTTTTTGTTTTGGCTCAAGAACATGAGTTTGTTGCTTTGAAGATGCCAAAAATGTTGGTTGATTTGAAAAGTATGAAAAATTTGTATTCTCCAACTGGCGTTTTGAAGCAAACTCATTATTCTTGGTTTTAGTCAAATCAAGCACTTTAGATTTGAGTTCATCATTCTCTTTTAAGATTAGTTTCAAAGAATTTTCGTAGGAAAGCTTGTCTTACTTATTTTCTTCAAACTTTCGTTGCCAATTTGATTCGAATATTAAAGATTGTTTTTCAATTTTGGCAAATGAGTTTTCAAAATTTTCATTTTGACAAGACAATTCCTCGTTCAACTCAACATTCTTTTGCAAACACTCTTTTAGACTCTCTTTTAAAACAAGGTTTTCCATTTCAAGTGACGTTTGTCGATTTTCAAAAGTCGCAATTTTCTCCTCATTTAGTGCAAATGTTGGTTTGATTGATTCAAATTTATTTTGAAAATATTCCTTTTGAATGTCCGAGTTTAAGCAAACAAGAACGTATTCATCTTCAAGAGATGTTACGTATTTCAAATCATTTTGTATTTCAGTCATCAATGTCTCTTCAAAGACTTTAAGTTTACCGTTAATACTTTTCACGGGAGGCTCGATAAATAGTTTTATCTATTTCTTAACTTTCTTTGAGACATCTACTTCGTAGGAATTAGATCTCACAAGTTCATCAGTTGAGAATTCTTGCTTCTAGCGAATAGTTCTTAGCGATAGACTTATTTGATTTCTGAGATGACAAAAGGTTTTTCTTGCTAGACTCTCATAATTGCTAGAGTGATATGGATTGACCGTAGGTACATCCACATGTTTCATAGCATTAGTTGGTTTTTGTTTAAGAGCATTTTCTTTATTAATCACACCATAATCAGCACTAAAATAAGAGAAATTGGTTTTCTTTTGTTTGACCATTAACCGTTTTTGGTTTTCCTCATTTGAGATGTCATTTGGAACAAACATGTAATCTTTGAATGTATCACATCTCATATAGTCAGAATTATACAAACTTGGTGCTTTACGCTTGACCATTTCAAGATAAGAAGGGTTAGAAAATCCAAGTTCCTGTCTTAAATCCAAAATAGAATCAGGTTTGGGAAGATACATGTGCATAGTCTGAGGAGTCTGACCGGTAGTGCGAATTTTCAGTTCAGCTTTAGTTAATCGTTGAATACAATTAGCTTTCTCTTCTTTAAGTTTAGAAAATTCATTTTCAAGATTCTTTTTGGTTTTTAAAAAACTTGTGATTTTTCTTTTAAAAGAAAAAATCTCATCTTGTAAATCTTGAATTTGTCGTTTTAGCACTAAAGGCCGTTCAGACTTCTCTTCGTACAACATGTCCTTGATTTTCTTTTCTAAGGAAGTACTTTTATCTTGTTCAAGTTTTATCAAGCTAGCATAATTTGTAATCTGTGTTTGAATAGTGGTATAGTTGTGAAGCATATTAACACGATCTTGACTTGTTGATACATGATTACTATTGGTACTATTAGCAGATAACGTAGGGGTAGCATTTGTAGATGTTGCACTACTTGTGCTAACTTGAGTATTCATGCTAGTGGTACTAATGGGACCATGTATAAATTCATCAAGATCATCATTATCACATTCATTAAAGATGTGTACCTTGTTTCCAAGAGTGTCACCATCTTCAGCATCTGTGTCGTAGCTAGGAGTTGAATCACCATCATGAGCTTCAAATACATCCAACTTTTCCAATGAGGCCATGTACACCATGTTTGTTTCCAGCAGTTCTCCTTCATCATCAATATCCATCATGAAATTATTTTCTTCAACATTGAGAATTTTACCCTTTTCTTCCATGTCAGCCAACAGCATCTTCTGTTTGTAGTATGTTCTGTCACGCACTTTTCCATTAGGACAATTCTTAGCAAAATGACCTTGTTGACCACAGCCAAAGCACTTTGGTTCCTGTACATCTTGACCAACTTCAACCTTGTCATTCCTCCAAACACCTTGACGCACAACTTCTCCTCTAGGTGGAATGTCTTGTCTTTTGTTCAAAGCAGTTAGTGCAGAGGAGGTTCTGAGATTGTTGTTTGTTGGACGTTTGTAGAAGGACCTTTGAATTTGTTTTCCAAGAAGTGCTAGGTTTTGAACAATTTTATTGAGCTCAACATTGGCTGGATCTTGATTGGATTCAATTGCTTCTTTCACTGGAGTGAAGTGAGATTCATTGTTGGAGCTGAAGGAGGATTGCTTTTTATAATAATTTGATACTAGAGCAAGAGGATCAACAACAGGTGTTTGTGTGGTGGGTTGAGTTGATTGTTCCTTTTCCTTTTCTTTTCGTTTTTGATCAAGAATGTCATTGACTTCAACCTGATTATGCTTCAACAAGTCAAACAAGTTGTTGATATCTTTGACAGTTAAGTCTTGGTTTTGTCTGTAGAAATAGTGAAACGTCTCCATTCAGGTTGAAGGTTTGTGAGAAACATGGCATTGTGTTCAATATTTGATCGTTTAAGGTTATCACGGTTCATTTCATTGATAAGTTTGTTGAATCGAATGTAAGCATCTTCAAGACTTTCTTCTGGAAGTTGCTTGAAGGATTGGTAATTCCATAAAGCTAGAGTTTCTTGAGTCTGAGTACCGACGTCTGCTCCTTGCATTAATCTTTCCAAGGCTTTCCAAAGATCATGTGTAGTTAGATTGCTATCAATGGCATTGTAAATGTCATTGCTTAGACCATACAGAATTAAGTTTTTGGCACGGATGTCAGCTTCAAATTGAGCAAGTTCAGCTGGACTTAAGTCATCTTCAGTTTGTAGTCGTGTCTTACCCTCATTCTCATTATCAGGAATTTCCTTCATTACATACGGTCCATTCTTGATGGAGTTGATCAATGATGAGGCAAAAAGTGTACCGCTTTTAAGGGGTCATTTAAGCCCGAATTCGAGATTATTTGATCAAATATTGCCCTAAATTGTTCCTTTTGTCATTTTAGGTACTTTTGAGGAGAAATCTGGAAAATGAAGCATTTTGGACGTTCTTGGAGCATAAAAGTGAAGAAAATGGCTAAGTCTCAAAATTCCTTGCTGGAACAGTACTTGACGGCGTCAAGCTTTTACACGTGACGGTGTCAAGAGTTACAAAAGAGGTGGATGTGGAACTTATAACGTGATGGCCCAGAGAGTTTTCAAGCATATTGGCCTGACGGCATCACCAAGGCCGTCAGGGTCCAAATACTAGTGACGGCCCAGAGTGATTTCCTGCATGACGGCGTCACAATTGGATCTAGGCAATACGAATTTCATCATGGTGGCGAGTTGACGGCGTCACAAGCTATAACGTGACACCGTCAAGGTTTAAACTCTATATATAGTTTTCCAATTTTCATTCATTAGTGTGGAACTTTGTGTACAACTTTGAGGGAATAAACCCTAGACGAATTTACAGCTTTTTCAAGGGTTTCAACCCCTTGATTCTTCCATGTTCAATTGAAGATAAGTACTTATTCAAATTATTCAATATGTCTATGTGTTGTGTGATTATATCTTACGCTTGTCTTCTCTTTAACATGCTAGGCTAGATTTTCATTGTGTTTGCTTAGATGTAGTGAAACCTAGATGTTGATTATGAGTTGATTGTTTGTTTATAATTGTTACGGATAATTGTATTCGATGTTAGGCTTAAGAAAACTGGCAGACTTCCATTGGTAACTTGCTTGAACGTCTTAATAAACATGATCGGAGGTGTACTATGATTTTTGGTTGTATTTAATGCGTAAGAGAATTCTAATGATCCCATGTTAGGGGCTTCTAATGGCTCGACATAGGAGTGAAGTAGGATCTTATAGAGTTAGGGAATATTGTATACGGCCCTACGACTAGTATTAAGGAATATGACCCGTCATCCATGCAATTGTAACAAGCTAATCAATCTGTAAAAGATATCTAGGGAGTAATGAAATCTAAGTAAACATAACTTTCCTCATTATTGTTTCCACCACATTAGTATAATAGTTTCATTTTCATTTTTGTTATTTTATTTTTATTGCATCTTTAGATTAATTGGGTTAGTTGGCTAGCAACTAATTCCGCTCACTTCTTCAAAACCCGAGATTTTAATTGCTTTCTATAAAATATAAAAATACAAAAAGAATCATCCATCACCTCTAGACCTAGTTTAATAGGCTTTCTAATCCTAGCGATAGTATTCCTGAGTTGAACGATCAATCCCCCGGTACTTGTCACTATACTATACGACAACGATCAGGTACACTGCCTGGTGGGGGTTGTAAGCTTCTCAAGATCCCTTGAGAGGTAAAACGTGTTGCGAGGGCGCAATTCCCACGTATCAATCAACAACTTACGTTCTTTGTAGCCCATAATAACATTCATGAACCTTGAAGACCATTGAACATAGTTCCCCGAAACAACATGGGAGGTCTAGCATCATTCCCTGTGGCCAATGCATCTTGAGTAGTAGACATTGTGATAATGGATCTTTGATATGAGATGTTGTTTCGTTTGAGTGAGGTGTTTTTGTTTGTTTGAGTTGTGATGGTTAAATGTTTGAAGAATTAATCTAGTGCTATGAGTATGATCAAAGTCTTTTACTAATTTTAAATCTTTTTGAGGGATTTGTTAAATTATAAAAGTCCTTAGGTCAAAGTATCGCAGAAGAGTCTCGTGAACAGTAACTATTGCAGCTTCTGGTGAAAATTGGGTAGAGTTTTCTTTCGTAAAAAGGTGGGTAACAGCAAGTCTCGTAAAATCTAATGTCGTAGAGCCTTAGAAGTATCTCACTTATACAAGAGCTATCGCAGAAATCCAATGCGATCCGAGCAGAGTTTTCTTTCGTAAATAGTGGGTAACAAAAACTTTCTCAGAGAAAGTATCGCAGCCAATTCTTTCGTATCACACACAAACTCCTATCCCATACAACTATCGCAGAATCCACAACCCTTGTATCGCGGCCTAAACCCTTATGATGCGAGCAAAACAATGCAAACAAAATCTTAACCCCTACTTTTACGACCAAAAAGTACACTTTTTCAACAACCTTTAAACTAGAAAAATCAGCCTAAATCTTCACTAAATACTTAGAAACTATAAATATAATGATGAAAAACTCTTTCTTTTTCAAAAATAAGTTATCCTAACATACGTATAACAAGATTAACCACGTAAATGAGTAATCTAATCACTACGTATGAAGCATAAGCTATTTTAGAAAGAGAAAGTGAAGAACACCAAGAAAAACAAAGCTTCTAAAGACAAGAGAAGATTAAACAACACTAAAACAATCACTACGAGAAACAATGATTCATATTTGGCTCTTGATACCAATTGTTGTACCAATAATATCACGTCTACAACTAATCTAAATGTATAAAGTAGGTGTGAGCACTTTAGAGAGAAGAGAGAGAGAGAGATAACAAAAGTCTCGCTTAACATTGATAGAGAACACACACCTCATAACCCATGAGGTAGGGGGTATTTATACCCAACGTTTAGCCGAGCCTCCATCGCGGATATACAAGTTCCACGATGGTAAACTTGTGTCGCATACAACTAATATTACACAACATACCCTATACTAAGATAAAGTATAAATAGAAGCCCCTAACAAATGATTTACACTTTTCGTGTTCACCCACATGCACCTCATGTGCCTACAACATATCAAACGTATCAATCCATCCCCCTTAAGTTCTTTTTGTCCTCAAAAGACTAAACATTGTCAAACTGAGGAAACCTAGTAATCAAGTCATCTTATCTCTCCCAAGTTGCTTCCTCTTTATTTATGTTGGACCATTGTACTAGAACATAAATAACTGGTTTGTTCTTCACTTTGCCAAGTTTCCTAGCTATGGGTTCAGCAGTCAGTGTTCCATCATCAGCACACACAGGCAATTCACCACTACTAGCAACCTCACCATTGCATTCTTTCGGTTGAGATACATGAAAAACTAGATGTATTTGACAACCACTTGGCAACTGCAACTTGTAGGCAACTTTTCCCACCTTCTCAATGATTTGAAATGGTCAAAAGTATTTTGAGCTTAACTTATGATACTGACCTCCTCTTACTGTGACATGTCTTTGGGGTTGTAGTTTCAGAGAAACCCAAGAACCCACTTCAAAGTTCCTGTTTGTCCTACTTTTATTTGCCAAGCTAACCATCCTGTCTTGAGCTCTTTTCATATGAAACTTAAGCATATTTGGTGCTTGTTCCCTTCCACCAGTGTCCTATCTACTGATTCCATTGTGCTTTCACCAGCTAGATAAGGCAAATGAACTGGCGGCTTGTGTCCATAGACTTCTTCAAAAGGGGTTGTATTAGTGGAAGTATGAAAGTTAGTATTGTACCAGAATTCTGCTAGTGACAACCACTGCATCCATTCCTTTGGTTTCTCCCCTGACACACACCTTAAGTAGCATTCCAAACATCTATTAACCACCTCAGTTTGTGATGAGGCGAAAAATGAACCACTTTTAGGGGGTCATTTAAGCCCGGAATTGAATTTATTTGATCAAATATTGCCCTAAATCGTTCCTTTTGTGATTTTAGGTACTTTGGGAGTGAAATCTGGAAAAGGAAGCAATTCAGACGTTTTTGGAGCATAAAAGTGAAGAAAACGCCAAAGTCTTAATTTTCCTTGCTGGGAATAGTAGGTGACGGCATCAAGAAGAAAATCTTGACGGCGTCAAGAGTAATTTCCATGATGACCCAGTACAGATTTGACGGCGTCACGAAGTAAGGCGTCAAGAGTAAAATTCATGACGGCCTGGAAATGCATAACACATGACGGCGTCAAAAAGTAGATCAAGGCAGTCCGAGAAATATTTTGGCGGCGAGGTGACGGCGTCACAAGATTTGTCTTGACGCCATCAGACCCTATTTCCTATATATAGTTTTCTAATTTTCACATTAAAGGAGAGAAGTTTTGGAGAAACCCTAAGTACGAACTTGGTGCGAATTTTACAGGTTTTTCAAGGGTTCTAAGCCCTTGATACCTTTCATGTGTAATTGAGATAAGTATTCTTTTAATTCAATCAATATGTCTATGTGTTGGTTGTCTATATCTTGTTCTTGTCTTAATTCCATCATGCTAGGCTAGATCTATCTTGTGTTTGCTTGGATCTAATGAAACCTAGATGTTAATTATGTGTTGATTACTTGTTTATAATTGTATTGGATGAATGAATTCGATGTTAGGCTTAAGAAAACTGGCAGATCTCCAAATGGAAACATGCTTTAACGTCTTAGGAAACATGAACTGATGTGCACTAGGTTTTATTGGTTGTATTTAATGCATGAGCCACTGTTTATAATCCCTATGGTTGTGTTGGGCATGGCATAGGAGGAGATAAGAGCTCATAGGATTGGAGAGTTAAGTGCGCCACCCCATGAATGGTATTAAGGAATACAATCCGTCATCTACGCAACTATAACAAGTAATTAACGTGTAAAAGATGTCTAGGGAGTAGTGAAATCTAAGTAAACACATTTTCTCCACTTATTGCTCACAACCTTAGTATAATTTAGTTTATTTTCATTTCTAATATTTTATTTTGATTGCATCTTTAATATTGGGTTAGTTGACTAGCAACTAATTCCGCCCAAATCCTTCAAACCCGAGATTTTTACTTGCTTTCTAAAAAATGTAAAAACACAAAAATAATCATCCCTCATCTTTAGAACTAGTATTTAGGTTGTCTAATCCTAGCGACACTATTCCTAGCTGAACGATCAATCCCCCGGTACTTGTCACTATACTATACTACAACGATCAGGTACACTGCCTGGTGGGGGTTGTAAGCTTCTCAAGATCCCTTGAGAGGTAAAGCCAGGTGCGATTCCCACGTATCAAGTTTTTGGCGCCGCAGCCCGGGGAATAGTTATTGTCTAGGTTAGAATCTCTTTTTATTAGGTCTACTTGCTAGATTCTGTTCTAGTAAGATTTTATTTTTATTTTTAGGTTTTCTTTAGTCTATCTTATTTCTTTGTGTCTTTGTTCGTAACTTTTCACCACCCGACATCATGGACAACGGGAACATCTTTGAACCCGTCATCCCACCACAACAAAACCCACCACTAGAACCCCTTAGGCCCCGAACCTTAGGAGAGTATTCCCGACCTAGCCACCAAGGCTACCGAAACACCATTGAGCTCACCGGAGCCAATGTGACTCCCTTGCGATCCGACACCATCCGGTTGGTGCAAAGCGGATGTGCATTCCATGGACTTTGTTCCGAATATCCAAATCAACACCTTAAGGACTTCCTAAAAATCGTAGATTCCATAGACCTAGGTGTTGAAACTAGAGAGTCAACCCGATTACGCCTATTCCAATTCTCTCTACGGGATCAAGCTAGTCAATGGCTTGAGCGTTTACCCGCAGGATCCATCACCACACGGGATGATCTCACCACTCGTTTCCTTGCTCAATTTTTCCCACCGGAGAGAACTACTAAGCTTAGAAATGACATCTTGATGTTCCAACAATGTCAAAATGAATCTCTTTATGAAGCACGGACTCGTTTCAAGGACTTACTCCAAAAAGTCCCTCATCATGGCATAGATCTTTGGCTCCAAGTCCAAATCTTTTATGACCATATCGATATCTCCACGAGGCGAGCCATTGACCAATCGGCCAGTGGTAAGCTACGTGATCTAAGTGCGGAACAATCATGGGAACTCATAGAAGATCTTGCTCTCTATGACAACGAAAGTTGGAATGATCCCCGTGATTTGAACAAAAAGGTCAAGGCAATATCTTTGCCTTCGAACAATTCTAGCACTCCCGACCGTAGGATCATGGAACTTGAGGACCAAGTCAAGTTTCTCATTAAATCTTACAAAGCTCCTAAACCTTCAAGCCAAGTGAACAAAGTCACTTCTTCATGCGAATTATGTAGTGGTCCCCACGACACTCGTGATTGTGTGGAACTCCCCAGAACAGCTTTTGCGGACTACGCATCCACGCGTACCGACGAAGCGGGAGATAAGTGGTACACTTTCAAGCCCGAGCCGAACCCTTACGGTGATTCATACAACCCCTCTTGGAAAAATCACCCAAACCTTAGGTGGAAACAAAATCAACCCAATTCTTCCAATCCGCCTAATCGTTACCAACCAAACGGTCCACCATCCAACCGTACTTTCAACAACAATCCTTCTAACAACTATGGTAGTACCAACAATCTTGAAGGATTGATGTCAAAGTTTATGGCATCTCAAGAAGCTCGCATAGCTAGGTTTGAAACCGAATTCAATCAACAACAAACGGAGATGACCAACAAGATTGACAACTTGTTAAAAGCCCTCAACAACCAAGCGTTAGTCACACCTAGGAAGGACACTAGGGACACCAATAACGGAATCCAAATTAAGGACCCCTCATCATCCAAACATGTCCACTTTGTCAATGTTGTCACCATTAAGCCAATAGATAAGGAGATAGAAGAGAGTGACAAAGATGAAGTTAGAGTAGAAGCCGAGACTAAGGATGAGAGTAGGGAAGTTGAGGTTAATAGGAGAGAGGAATTAGAGGAGGTAGAGCCTATAGAAAAGTACTTTGATAAGTTGCCCACCAAGGAAGAACGGGAATACCATAAGGATTTATTCGATAGTCCCGAGAGACCATATATCCTTGGCACCCCCCTTATCAAAATGGGAGACCCCTCTAACATTAACATACCATGAAATATCGGGCACATGCATATATGGAAAGCTTACATCGACCCTAGATCCCCCGTGAACATCATGACTAGGACTTATTACAATTGGGTGATGAAGAAGCAACTTAATTTTAGGATGATGCCTAACAAGAATCTGATAAGTAATTTTGCAGGAAGAGTGAAGGGATTGCATGTGATTATAGGGAATCTCACCTATGAGATCGATTTTATGATAGTTGAAGACACTCGTCCGGTGATAGATGCTTGCCTAAGCCAAATAATATTTGGAAAACCATTTATTGAGGCCACTAGGATGAGTTATGATCCGACTTTAGGGATAGTTAGATTCAAGGAAGAGAATGATGAGGTTGCCTATCAAATGCCATACAAGATTGAGCAATACCACCTTCTCTCTAATTTCGAAAAGGAACACAAGTAAGCGGCTTATTATAGGAATGAGGAGGATAGACGTAGAGGAGTAGAGTATGTAAAGAATAGGATGCTTGGTTTCTACAAAGAATGCTTGCAACTAGGTCCGGAATACAAAACTGGTTTAGAAGACGACCTAGAGAGAAGAACCAATGATGAGGTCATGTAGTAACCCATGACCTTGAGTCTAGCTACAAGACTCGTAAATAAAGAAAAGCGCTTCTTGGGAGGCAACCCATGTTTTGTGTGATTTTATTTTGTTTGTTTGTTATTTGCTTCCGTATGCATGCTTTATTTTTATTGTTGGTTGATCATGTTTCTAAATTAAATAGTGGAAATACTTTACTTTGTTGTTTTGGCCTAGTCTTAACTCCACCTAAAAGTATTTTTGCAAAAGATAAGTGTAAGGGGAAACCCCAAATATGTTTTTAAGAAACAAACCGATCATGATTCTCCACAATATTAAATGAACATGTATATTCGTATTTGTTAGAGTCAAATGCTTGTATTGAGTCATAATGAAGTTTTGCAGGATTTTCCAGGAAGTAGGACCAAGTTTTTCCAGAAATTTTCCGGAA
Organism: Artemisia argyi; assembly: GCA_030686995.1. NCBI lineage: Eukaryota > Viridiplantae > Streptophyta > Magnoliopsida > Asterales > Asteraceae > Artemisia > Artemisia argyi. The sequence goes on from CM060706.1 coordinate 73,811,647, forward strand.
ACTTAACATAAGAATTTCTGCAGGTCACTTCTGACGGCATCAAGAATCTCTTCTTGACGGCGTCACGTGTAAAAATCTGGAAATTTTACCAGTTTTGTTTTTCTAACGGAGTCTTATGGTTTTTGTGAATTATTAAGTTTTATAATCTCCAGGAGATCTGCAAACTTCATTCCATAAGCATTATATCTTATCTTGTTTTCTAGGATTTAGTAACTTATATAGGATGCTGCCGATTTTACGCGAGGTTGTTTTTGTCTATTTTCTCAGGATTTACAGGTTATGTATGACAAGAAGATGATTTATATTCTGGAAGGGAAGCTTTGATTGTTCATTTTCTTGGAGGAAGATTTAACCTGGCCACCTTATTATCCATACCGAGCGAATCAGGGGAGTATTTGATTATAGAACTTGCGTTAGTGATGCATCCCGAGACCGCTAGTGAGACTACATTCGTGTGGTAGGATTTACTACATGATAAGAGGCATTAGGATCACCCTTGTATTAAACCCGTATCATAATTACTTGACCATTTAAGTCATATTACTTGGCTAGTTAAGTCAACTAATTTTTCCCACACCCTTAGCGTTGTACTCATTTTTAGTACACGAAATCCCTAGTACACCCCTCCGAGCCTATCTTTTCGTTTCTAACTTTAAGCATCTTACTTAAAGGAAGAATTTGTTACACCCCACTTAAATGTACAACCAAATCGCCTTAGCCTTCTGTGTATGCGCTCATTTTTAGTGCATTATTGTTATTTGTTAAACCCTAAGTTAACTATCTAATTGATTACATGGTTGCTAAGTTGAGTCATATCCTTGTACATATTATTTTGGGACGATTGGGACTCATGGGTAAAGTACTTATTTTATGGAGTAATGGGGAAGAACATCATTTATTACCTCCATATGTACGTTAATCTTAAAAGTACTCCAAGTGTTTTAATTTCTTAATTCGAGTCATTAGATTAGTTTATTGTAAAGTATGTAAAAATTCAAGTGTAAGGGAAATATTTATTCCCTATGATGTATTATTTTGGATGGTAAGGTAAGACTGTATGCTAAAAAAAATAAAAAAATAAATAAAATAAATTTCGAAAAAACAAGAAAAAGAAAAAAAATAGAAAAAGAAAAAGAGAAAAAACATACGGACTACCATCCCTTTTCATTCTATGTTTATTTTATGTTTTTGTTATTTTTCATTTATTAGCTTAAGTCGAGTCTAGTCTTGGCTTAGCAACGCCATCTTGTACATGTAATTAACCAAGATTGTTAACTCGCCACCAGTAAAACTTCTTTTATCCAACAAAACCGTGTATTTCATATCCCTACACCTAACGTTACAACCCTTTAAAAGACCTCTTTGATAGTTTATCCTAGGTGCTTACGCCATGTGGTGGAGGTTTGATCCTTTCCCAAGCCTATGGTAATCTATTTTGCTATGACAGGTAGTGAGAGATATCTTCCGTTTCCATATTGTCATTTATACTTTATTACACCCGAGAGATGTGAGTATCTAAACACTATTTGTGAGGTGCTAGTATATGACCTCCGTGCTTGTCTATTGGTCTTTAGTGGAACGATTATTTGTTGTAATTACTTTTATATTAGTGTTAAATGACCCCTAACTTGTATTTTGAGTAGAATAAAAGCGCATTTGCTTGAGGACAAGCAAATCTCAAGTGTAAGGGTATATGATAAGGCGAAAAATGAACCACTTTTAGGGGGTCATTTAAGCCCGGAATTGAATTTATTTGATCAAATATTGCCCTAAATCGTTTCTTTTGTGATTTTAGGTACTTTGGGAGTGAAATCTGGAAAAGGAAGCAATTCGGACATTTTTGGAGCATAAAAGTGAAGAAAACGCCAAAGTCTTAATTTTCCTTGCTGGGAACAGTAGGTGACGGCGTCAAGAAGAAAATCTTGACGGCATCAAGAGTAATTTCCATGACGACCCAGTACAGATTTGACGGCGTCACGAAGTAAGGCGTCAAGAGTAAAATTCATGACGGCCTGGAAATGCATAACACATGACGGCGTCAAAAGTAGATCAAGGCAGTCCAAGAAATATTTTGGCGGCGAGGTGACGGCGTCACAAGATTTGTCTTGACGCCGTCAGACCCTATTTCCTATATATAGTTTTCTAATTTTCACATTAAAGGAGAGAAGTTTTGGAGAAACCCTAAGTACGAACTTGGTGCGAATTTTACAGGTTTTTCAAGGGTTCTAAGCCCTTGATACCTTTCATGTGTAATTGAGATAAGTATTCTTTTAATTCAATCAATATGTCTATGTGTTGGTTGTCTATATCTTGTTCTTGTCTTAATTGCATCATGCTAGGCTAGATCTATCTTGTGTTTTCTTGGATCTAATGAAACCTAGATGTTAATTATGTGTTGATTACTTGTTTATAATTGTATTGGATGAATGAATTTGATGTTAGGCTTAAGAAAACTGGCAGATCTCCAAATGGTAACATGCTTGAACGTCTTAGAAAACATGAACTGATGTGCACTAGGTTTTATTGGTTGTATTTAATGCATGAGCCACTGTTTATAATCCCTATGGTTGTGCTGGGCATGGCATAGGAGGAGATAAGAGCTCATAGGATTGGAGAGTTAAGTGCGCCACCCCATGAATGGTATTAAGGAATACAATCCGTCATCCACGCAACTATAACAAGTAATTAACGTGTAAAAGATGTCTAGGGAGTAGTGAAATCTAAGTAAACATATTTTCTCCACTTATTGCTCACAACCTTAGTATAATTTAGTTTATTTTCATTTCTAGTATTTTATTTTGATTGCATCTTTAATATTGGGTTAGTTGACTAGCAACTAATTCCGCCCAAATCCTTCAAACCCGAGATTTTTACTTGCTTTCTAAAAAATATAAAAACACAAAAATAATCATCCCTCATCTTTAGAACTAGTATTTAGGTGTTCTCATCCTAGCGACACTATTCCTAGCTAAACGATCAATCCCCCGGTACTTGTCACTATACTATACTACAACGATCAGGTACACTGCCTGGTGGGGGTTGTAAGCTTCTCAAGATCCCTTGAGAGGTAAAGCCTGGTGCGATTCCCACGTATCAGTTTGTCCATCAGAATGAGGGTGGTATGCAGTGGACATTTTCAATTGTACCTTGAGCGTTTTAAAGAGGGACTGCTAAAAATGACTCAAGAAAACCTTATCCCTGCCACTTACAATGTTATTGGGTAGTCCATGTAACTTGTAGACACTATCCATGAAAGCCTGAGCAACTTGATGTGCAGTAAAAGGATGTTATAGGGGAATAAAATGTGCATACTTGCTGAGTCTGTCTACTACCACAAAAATGACTAACTTACCTTTTGACTTCGGTAATCCTTTTATGAAATCCATGGAGATATCACTCAATATTGTATCTGGTATAGGTAGTGGTTGAATTAGTCATGGATAAGCACTTAAATCAGGTTTTTGTTTTTGAAAGACCAATCATTCTCTCACCCATTGTTTCACTATCTTCCTCATGCCCTTCCAAAAGAACAAATACCTGAGTGTTTAAGTTATAACTTGTACTCCAAAGTGTCCTCCCATGGCATCCCCATGAAAGTGCAAAAAAAAAAAAAAAAAAAAAAAAAAAAAAGAAAAAAAAATTGTTTTCTCAGCTGATCATCATTGCTTACCATCAATTTGCCTTTCCTTCTCAATTGATTATTTACCCAAGTGTATTTATTGTATCCACTCTGCTGGTTCTTAGCCTTCTCAATTATTGCTGTCAAAGCTGGGTCATTCTGCCAGCCGGCCTTAATTTGCTCCCACAATGGACTAGAAATTGTAGTAGCGAGTAGTGAAAACATTTTACTTATAGTACATTCATTAGGCACTCTTGAAAGGCCATCACCTGTAATGTTCTCACTTCGTTTCTTATAAGAAATTTCATAGTCATACCCCGTAGCCACTTTGCTTGGAAAGGAGTGGTGACTCTTTGATCCAACAGATATTTGAGGCTAAAATAATCAATTTTTATCTTAAAATGCTTATCCATGAGATACCCCCTCCACTTATCCAAAGCCAAAATCACAGCAAGGAATTCCTTCTCATAAGTAGAGTAGGACTAGTGTTTGGCAATATAGGATTGTGTTTGGTAGATGAGGCTTTATTGAGGTAAGCAATTGGGTGGTCATCCTGCTGCAACACATCTCCAATCCCAGTCTCACATGCATTCGTCTCTACTACAAATTCTTTTTTGGAAGTTTGGCAAACTTAGCACAAGGGCTTCCATTATAGCAATTTTCAATTTTTCAAAAGCTAATTAAGCTTGTTCATCCCATTTAAAGACTATTTCTTCAATGACTGAGTAAGTGGCTTACTGATGATGGCATAGTGTCTAAAATTGAATTACAAAAGTAACTCAAATTGTTACAAGTAATTAGAGATTACAAAATGAGATAATTTGTATTAAAAGAATGATGATTAAACTGAAATGTGATAATAGATATTTAAAAGGGATGTTTTGGCGCCATTTTTAGTTAAGTCTGTTGTAGAGATCACACGAGTACCTCACGTGTGTTAGTTTAAACCTTCACACGTGCACCTCACGTGCCTGCAAAATATCAAACGTATCACAACCTTTGTTTTTTTCTTTTATTTTCGAAACTTGGTTATGTTTTTCTTGCTTTATAAAGATAGATCAAGGATGGGTTTTTGGTCTTTAAAGATCTTTTATTATTTCGAAACTTTGTTATGTTCTTTCGGATTTTCGTTTTAAGATATATGATGGAACTGTTCTTAATTTCATGCTCTAAGCCTCTAAGAAAATATAAATCTTTAATTTATCTAAAGAACATATATTAGATCTTGCATTTAATTTCTTGATATTTCTTGGTTTGATTTTTTTGTATGTGTTGGCTTTAGTTGAAGAATGTGGAGATGTGATTAGTGAGTTGTAGTTGTAGAACTGTACCAATAATCCAAGTTTGATTTGATAATGGCATATGTGTTTACACAATTTTTTTGGGGGATGTGGATTTGACGGGTCAAGAAGTTGTGATATTAACTAACAAGAATGTTTTTTTTCCTTTTTTTAAATTATTATTATTATTATTATTTTGATGAAAAAATATTGAACTTATTAAAAAAAATCAAAATATAAAAACAAAATAAAGGTAGAAGATGAAGATGAAAAGAAAAAAAAATGACCAAACTACCCTCGTGTGCCATCAGGTGACTGGACATAACGAGATAAATTTAACGTCGTTACGAAATTGGACTAGCAGCGAGCAACATTTCAAACGTTGGGGAGGACTACAGTAATTTTGTCGATGTTTGGACTATAAATGAAATCTGTAAAAACCTTGGGGACTAAACATGTAATTTAATATAAAATCAAAAAAACACGTCCGTTAGAGGGTGCAAAAAGTTTAGTGGCAACTTCTTTAACAATTTCGTTAACTTTATCGTGACCTGGAGATCATGGACGGACCTACATTGGTGCCGGGTGTAGCACGGGTTACACCCTTTTCAGGTCATGAAGTGTAAATTTTTTTAGAAAATTGTCATTTCTTAATATGTGCAACCCCCGATAATTTTTTTTGTTGTTGCTATTTTCCTTTTTTAATGGTGCAAAGAAAAAACACATTTCGAAAGAAAATGTAAATGTAAAAAAATAAATACACATTCAATTTACCAAACAAAACTATATGTTCGATCGAGACAGAGATGTTGCTATTTTCATTTTTAGCCCAAGATATAATTGTAAAAAAATAAATAGCCCACTAAACCCAAATTAATTAAATCTAATAATACACGTTCAATTTACCAAACAAAAGTATATGTTCTTTCCGAATTCCCAATTCAAGCGATTCAACTTTCACCATCATCATTTATTCACTACTCAAAAGATCAGAATTCTAGATCAAAATGTAACAATTTAAAAATATTTTTATTATTACTATGAAACTGTGATTCATGACACAGACTTTACGAAGTTGAAAGGAATCGCCGAGCTTGCTACGTTGATGCTGACACGAAAGAAGCATATCTTTTCCTTTTATCTATAAGTTATTGAAGCTTTCTTTAGTTTTACTTGTGGCAACCGCAACCGTAGAAAGATGTTTTCCGGTAATGACATTGATAAAGATAAATCTCCGCAACATAATGGGTGAAAATTGTATTAATGATGCTTTAATTTGTAACATAGAAAAAGAAGTATTCGCGAAGGTTACAAATAAGACGTGATGAAGCGCTTTCAAGGCTCGAAAAGTCGTAGATGTCAATGGTATAAGAGACATGGTACTTTATTGATTAGTTTTTCATTTTCACAAATAATTTAACGTTGAATTAATTTTGTTTATATTTACGAAAAAATTTTTTGTGCAACACCCACTTGAAAATCTTGGATCCGTCCCTGCTGGAGATGCCCGTTAGAGGTTGCATTCATGAGATGGAGCAATTCAAATATTGGTGTGGCACTACAAGAATCAGGAGAACAGGCGACGAACACTTTCCCGTCGACATTATGTCGACGGCATAAGGCAGAAAACGACAAAAAAAAATGATTGACCGAGGCCAACTGCGTTGAATTTTTCATAATCGTATTTTCCCGTCGACATGTCGACGGGAACCTTTTAGAATATTTTTATTCATTTTGAGGGTGTTTAGCGATATTTTGCAAGTGTTATAGCCGATGGCGAGTTATACGTTTAGGACATGTTGATATTGAGTGGTTAGAGGTGCTTGTAATGTTACAGGTTTTGGTAGATTTTTTCCGAAAAATCCGGAAAAAATCTGAAAAATTGCAATATTTGCAGCCTGCTGTTAGCAGGGTGTTAATAATGATACCGTCGACATGTCGACGGCATCATTGAAACATAATTATTGGTTATTTAATGATACCGTCGACATGTCGACGGTATCATTAAAACAAAAATAGTGTTTTTAATATTATACCGTTGACATGTCGACGGCATTATATTAAAAACAATACTTTTGTTTTAATGATACCGTCGACATGTCGACGGTATCATATAAACCATAATTATAATCAACTAATTAAAACGTTAATTATTTATATGGTACCGTCGACATGTCGACGGGAAGAGTTTGACGGACACCAAATTTCTTTGACTGGAAAACGACGTGGGACCCACAGTGTCGACGGGAACACTGTTCCCGTCGAAGCACAGCCGTCAATGTGGTACCGTCGACATGTCGACGGTAACGTATGATTCCGTTGACATGTCGACGGAAAGGGCTTAAAAAAATTGTCGGGGAAAGCCTCGATTGTACTAGTGTGGGCAATGATCGGAATCTTGTTAATAATGATAAATCAAATATGTTTAAAATCTATCTAACAGACTAACCGTGCATGCTATAGCAACTCCACTCCTCGTACAATATATATAGGTTGAGAAAGAACTTATTGCATAAAAACTAATCAATTCATTTATGCATGTTAAAATAAGAATTTTGAAGAATAATGTCAAAAAAAAAAAAAAAAAAAAAAAAAAAAAAAAAAAAAAAAAAAACCTTGCACCCACGTTTAGTTGTCCTAGTTATACCAATCCATAATGAATTTAACGCGTTACAAAAGACATATATATATATAGAATAGAGGTGACGCTTGGCAACTTTAACGGTACATTCCTCCGGGAGCCACTGGTGGCATTTGTAATCCATAATTTTGCCTCTCCCTATTACCATGCCATCCTGAATTCATTCAGAAACATAGCATTCAAAGAAAATTCGAGTAATAATGGAATGAGGAAATGCATAATATATATAGTTATAAAACATTTTGAAAACATTATTAGCTGAAACAGGGTACGGTTTACCTATGGAGACGTCCCGCGATACTTGAGCTCACGGTACTCTTGACACAATGCACATCTTTCACAGCAGAAATGAACAAGGCAATCGTTACAAGGAGTTTCACGCAATCGATATTGGCTTCTCATCTTAGTTCGATACACACAAGAATACAAGCATCCACAACAAGTGAGAGTTTCGATTATAGTATAGAGAGCCCCGTGTACCCCGCAAGCTGTATCATATACACAGTTAATGAGTTTATCTTGCACATTTAAGAAAGTATATTCAAGATCAAACGTACTGATTTTCGGTTATTGTTTTGTCGATCATTACGAGATGTGATTATGGATGTTCCATAATTTTTTAATACTTTAAAAATGAACGTCGTTTGGTGCGTTTATATTAAAAAAATATAACTGTACGAAAATTGGAATAAATCAAACAAACTCATATACTATGTTTGGTTTGGCTTTGAATTAATTAAAATGGTATCAATAGTGTTTGTTATCGTCGTGCTAAACATAATCAAAATGATCATGTAACTCTGACTACATTACCAAAGAAAAAGTGCATATTCACAAAAAGAATATAATATAACCTTTAACATACTTTCGAGTTTCGAAGTGTTCATCAATCATTCAATTTTATCCTTAATAAATTACATTCTTCTAGCTATTCAAGATTGTGATTATCAAACCAATCACTCTTAAATTTAATTCAATGAATATATGCAGTCTTGCTAAAAAAATATATGAATAGTCAATAGAAAATATGCAATAAGCATCATCATAACATAAGAAATTAGTGATTCGACTGAAAATGCTTAATCAATTAACTTACGAGTATTTCCTTTGTCAACAATCTCAGCAATTTGTCCAAAAGTAATGCATGGACACCAACATGTCAAGCAACCTGTATGTGGTTCACCGTTCACAAACACATGTAACCTAGTTGTACCAAATAATCAAATATATACATGTGTCACAATTAAACAAAAATGTCCCTGTGAAGATTATAATACTATATATCTATATCCCTCTAATCATGATTGTGAGACCCGTGGGGCGCCAGAGGGTCGGTTACCATTTTATTCACCTAAACAAAAACGTACTAATCTATATAAAAATATACTTACAGTTGGGGACATCGTAGCAGCAGGCACAAAGACTGCTAGACCAGTCTACGGGATGAGGAGCCACGTACTGAGCTGGGATACCAGTGAAATATTGTGGCACCACTGGTATTGGTAGTGGTGGTGGTTGGTCGTAAGATAGTGGCGGTGCTGATGGTATTGGTGTTTGTGATTTTTGTGGATAATCTTCTGAGGTTGAAGGATACATGATGCTTATTGATGGTGTGGCTAACCTTGACAATAGATATTTAATAATTTGATTTCAACTATCAGCAAGACAAAGTTGTTGAACTAATAGATAAACAATATATAATGTTCACAAAACTAAGTTTATGTTCTATCAACTTAACTAAGATTCGTTATATAAATAAGGGGCCAAACTTTGACCAAGACCTTCTTGTTAACAATAAGAGCATTTGCAATGCATAAGAGCACTTTTAGTGGTAACCCAAGTTAAAGTTTAACACGGTGTCACATCAGCTTTAACATTTTAATCTTAACTCACAAAAAAACATCCACAACAATAACTCAGCTTTAACTCAAATATTTTCAAATTCAACCCCTAAATTAAAACTAACAATTCATTTAATAAACCATATAACATTAAAACTTAAATATTACAATACGAAATATAAAAAAAAAAAAAAAAAAAAAAAAAAAAAAAAAAACATGCAATAACGATAACAACGAAAAAAAAAAAAAAAAAAAAACATATGAAATTAAACCAAACGAATTACAAAAAATTATTCATCTTCTTCACCTTTGGAAGATTCTTTTTCATGTTGTTGTTGGTGTTGAAGACGTTTCTGCCAAACATGCTCCATAAGGTCGCGTTGGAGCTGAGAATGCATTACTGAGTCGCGCAATTCCCTCATCTTGCGTTGATGAGTATCACATCTGTCGACCCATGTTTGCTACCCCAAATTAGATACCGGATCCACAAACAATCTGTTATACTCACGGAGCACAAACTTTTGATCTTTCAATATCATGTTATGCAAAATAATGCATGTATACATGATTCGTCGTATCTTGACAATTTCATAAGCATGTGCCGGTTGTTGTATTATACCCCACCATCCTTGGAGCACACCAAAAGCACGTTCGATATCCTTCCTTGCACTTTCTTGCTTCCTTTTGAAATAACTATGTTTCTCTTTAGTCGTTGCCGAGAAAGATTTGACGAAACTTGCCCACTGTGGGTAAATTCCGTCAGCCAAGTAATACCCCTGTTCGTATCTTCTTCCGTTTACAATATAAGGTGCCCTTGGGGATTCGTCTTTTAGCAAGTCGTCGAACAAATTAGAGTTATCCAAAACATTAATATCACATTTGCCCCTGCCATACCAAAAAGTGCATGCCAAATCCACAAATCTTGTGAAGCAACAGCTTCAAGCATTAACGTTGGGTATCTTTTATCACCCCTACCAAATTGCCCCTGCCAAGCATTTGGACAATTTTTCCACGCCCAATGCATACAATCAATGCTACCCAGCATTCCCGAAAAACCATGTTCCCATTCATGCTTTAGGTAAATACTTTGAACGTCCGCCCATGTTGGTTTTCTTAAAAACTCAGGCATAAACAAATCTATAACACACATGTTAAAATTATCAAGACATAAACACATAGTACTCAAACCCATTTGCAAATACTCGTTAAATGCATCGGGTGCGTTGCCGTATGCCAATTGGCGTATGGCAGCTGTACACTTCATAATAGCACTAATACTCCCTCGAGCACTAATACTCCCTCGACCAGTACAATCAACCCCTGACTTAAAATATTGAAAGTGATCTGGAATAAAATCGGATTCATAAGATTTAATACCTTTGACTATTTTTAAAAATAGTTTTTGGCGCATGCGAAACCTTCTACGAAAATTACGGGGCATATACTTGCAACCATTAACAAAATAGTCATTTAGCAAACGTTGTTCAGCAAGCTCACGTTCACGATATATGTGGGTACGAGGCACCTGAGTCTGAGGATGAGCTTCTTCTTGTTTTAAGCGTTGCTGATACTCGTACGCAGCAATCATAAACTCTATATCTTCTTCGTCTTCTAGGTCTGACCAAGTCCGAGATGCTTCGGCATTTTCATTTGGGTCCATTGTGAATGAATAAGGTTTTTTTTCCTTATATAGTAAGTATAAAGAGTTGAGAATTAGTAGTGGATGTGTGAAAAAAATATATGTGTTTAGTGGGTATTTATAGGGGTGTGTATATGATTTTGATTTTTTTTAAACTTGAAAACTAGCCGTTTGTTTATTATAGTGGAGGAGGTTGAATTGAAATTTTTTTTATACCTAACGGTACAAAAATAACCGTTTGGGGGGCTAGAATGAATTTTTTTTTTTTTTTTTTTTTTTTTTACCAAAACTTGCCTTAACGCCGGGTTAAACCCCTAACGTTAGGCGTTAACGCACGAATAACGCAACCAAGCCCATCAGCTAACGCATGTCTAACGCACGTTAAAGGACCTTTAACGCCATTGTGGCGTTACCATTGAAACTGCTCTAATGCTCCACTTGCGTTAAAGTGATTTTGTGATGCGTTAAACTCGCATGACCCACACCATTAGTCTAAGTGAAGAGGGCGTTAACGTGTGGCGTTAGCCACTTAACGCCGAGTTAAGGCTGTTTTCTTTTTTTTTTTAATTTACACTTTTGGCCCCTCTAATGTTTTTAATATTTGGATTAAAAGAAAATATATATTTCGAATCATCCCCTTGGTTCTTAAACGGTATCGTTCGAGCGGGATAAGCACATTCAAATTCATAATTCAAAATTCAATACAAATAACAATACGATACGAAAACACAAATCATCTAACGATTTGCATGAAGCTTTTAAATAGATTTGTAATTGTCGATGAGATCTGACTTCTCTTCCCACACTTGCAACACTTGTTCCCTAACAATCTTCAAGGTGACATGAAGTTGAAGATTTGTTTCATCATTTTAAATAGAGTTTCTAAACCGACCCTGATAGCTGGATGGGCTTGAAGCAGCTCACGCAACCTTGCGATCTCTGGAGCACGATCATGCTTCTGTAGCATAATACGAGTTATCTCACCTAGAAAATTGTTAATCAGCTTGAGCTCTTTTTCTTGTTCATTGCGTAATCGGGTAAGGATAGTCTTTTGCACCTCAGCTGGTTCGTTAGCCATAGTGTTTGTGTGAAAATTAGTTATACTTGTGTGAGAATACGAAGTATTGTTAAAGTGACATTTATAGGGGAAACTAGCCGTTGGAGGATTTTTTTTATAAGAAACTAGCCGTTAAGCCTTTTATTCAAATTCAAACTTAATGTAATTCGCGTTTAAGTTTAATAATTAATGTAATTTGTGTTTTATAAATGTTATTTTAGTTATTAAATGAAATATTAGTTTTAGTTTAGGGTTGAATTTGAAAATAGTTGAGTTAAAGTTGAGTTAAGGTTGAGGGATGATAGTTTTTTTTTTTTTTTTTTTTTTTGAGTTAATGTGAAAATGTTAAAGCTGCTCTGGCGCTAACGTGGCACTGAGTTAAATTTTAACCTGAGTGATGATAGCAAATGCTCTAAGAGCACCCGGTCTCGGGCACTTTTAACCTTTCCCCGACCGATTGACGCGGCCAGATAGCGTCAAACCCGCACCGGACACGGCGTCATAAGTTATCACGCCAAACATAACAGCTGTGTTAGAACTTTTTTTTTTCTTTTCCAATAAATGCAATGAAAAAAAAAAAAGAAAAAATAAAGTCGTTGGACTCTAAAATTCAGCCCTTTTGTAAAAATAAAAAAAATAAAAAAAAAATAAAAAAAAAAAAACTAAAAACTCACTTTATCAACTTTTTTACGTTTTCAAAATCCGATAAATACCCCTTAAATCTTCTAATTTTTACACACACTTCTATACACATATCAAAATACTTCTCTTTTCTTATCTTCAAAAAAACGTTGTGGATCCCTATAGCCATGATCATTGCAATCTGTACTTTCAAGACAATTTGTATAGGTATATGCGGTATTTTCAAGCTCATAAACAATTCCAAGCATTGGGTAATCAATAAGCCGAGAATTTGGGTCCTCATACTAGGAGAAACATACCACGTGAAGGAGAAGATGCGGAACAACGATTCTGGATGACTATTTTGACGACGGAAACAATCCACCTAAATACTTAGAGAAGAATTTTAGACGAAGGTATCGTATGAGTTCAAAAGATTTTAACCAAATAGTCAATGATATTATCAATTACAATGTTGAACATCTTCCTGAATACTTCCTTTTTTTAAACAACGACCAAATGCTTTGGGTTGTTTTAGTATTAGTCCTATAATGAAATGCACAACGGCCATATACCAATTGGCATACGGCACATCACCCGATGCATTTAATAATTACTTGCAAATTGGTGAACATCGTTTATGTGATTTTATAAAACGTCACTAAATGCATATATACATTATACGTAGAGGAGTTTTTAAGAAAACCCGATTTAAATGACATCTAACATATATATGCATTACACGAAAAAAAAAAAAAAACATGGACTTCCGGGAATGCTCAGGAGCATTGATTATAGCATTGCGAATGGACAAAATATCCAAAAAGATATTGAATGGGCTTTCCGATTCCTGTAAGGTCGTTGGGGAATTTTATAACAACCCACATGTGCTTACCAATTCAACATGCTACAAAGAATTAGGTAATGTTGCATCATATTACATAGCATGATATTGAAAGATCAAAAATTCGCAGTTAGTGAGTTTAATGAATTGTACGTTTCTCCACAACTAAATTTGCTACGTACTTGGGTCGAAAGATGCGAAATAGATTGAAGGAAAAACAAAGAACTTCAGGATAGAAACTTGCATAACGACTCTCGACAAGATATTGTGGAGCATTTATGAAACCGTAATTACTAAATTGTATTTTTTTTTCAATGTGTCGTTATTTTTAATGTATCATTATTTTTAATCTAATGAAATGTGTTATTCTATTTGAATAAATGAAAAAATTTAAAACTGTGGAGACTAGAAGTGTCCTACAACTTGAGTTATGGGGGAGGGTGCTTTTGTGCTGAGTGTTCTGAGTTATGGAAGGAGGGTGTTATTGAAATATGTCTTTTGAAATGAAACAACCCCTTAGTTATATGGACTAGTAGGGTATTTGTGCCTTACATGTAATTACTATTTTCGGCAAGCTAGTGTATCTTTTTTATTATACGTTTTCCATTACAATACATTTACGGATGAGAGTATTTAGGTTGGAGCAACTTAAAACAATAGTAACTATTCCTTATAAAAATAGACATAAAAAGAGTGTATGTTCTTTAAACATGTGTATCAATGAAAATTAAGACTAAATATTTTAAAAAGACAAAAATACACTGTTTGTCTCTAAACTTGTCAAAAATCATAGTCGGGGACCTAAAGTTGAGAAAATCGTCGCCGTGAGTCCAAACCTTGGGTTTTTTTAGGCCAAATAAGTCCTTTGACCCGTAATGCTTAGGTCAAATTCTATTATTTTCCCTGTGTGCCTTGCATATGAGGGTAAAATTGTCATTTCATCATTTTGGTTAATCAAAAAGTTATACCATCACTACCACCACCCCCTTTTATCTTTTTTTCCTGCTTCTCTCTCTAAAATTAACACCATCACCATTCTCAAAAAACATAAAATCAATCAAACACAAATCTTCATTCAACATCTTTGCATTTCAACTTTGCATAGGGTAACATTCTGGATAAGTAGTTATCGGATGTATCAGAAGCAAATGACTGAATTCATTGCTAGATTGTCATTATTAAACCTTTAAATATTTGGATAAGTTTTTGGGTTTTTGTAAAATATGCAAACATGAAGACTTTAAATCATCTAATGAAAAAAGAAATTACTCAAAAATAAATGAATAGAATTAGTTTTAGCAATCCTTTGAAAGCTTTCTTTAACAGTTCTACCTATCTTAAGTTAATCAAAACACACAGGTGAAGACTACTAACGTCTACAAGTATAGTGTCGTTGCAAATACAATGTCTCTCTCAATCTTTGAAAATGCATCTTCAAACTTGGCTTCCAGTTCAACTTCCCCAACTGATTTTGTGGCTAATATTAATTGCTGAAGAATTTCTTCCATTCTCCTGATACCTCTGATCAAACTTCCTTCAAATACTTGTGTAATTTCCATTATCTCATAAAATTTGGACCCTTTTGCCCATGAATAAAAAACTTCCATAATATTCGGTTGGAATGAGCTCACAAAACTCTCAATGTCAATTTGGACCTGTCATAACAATTCTAAATCAGTGATGGTCAGGTTGATTAATGGGTTAAAATGGTTTCTGACTAAAGTGGGTCATTTGTAGCACACTAGAACAAGTAAAAAAGGTACGGATCCAGTTGTATTGACCCGCAAACACATTTTAGTCCATTTTTAAAAAATATTCCCGTCAACTAATGTTTTACGAGTAGTTACATTAGAAAAAACAATATCATCTTGATAATAGCATGAACATTTGTACATAATGATTTAAAAGATGACATGGACCCATTTGTGATAAGCACAAACCAGTTTGACCCAAATGGGTTGAAAATGCCCCCTCTATATTTATCATAAACTGACATAATAGAGATTTTGTGACTTAGGGGTTTAAATATTGCACACGGAGAGACCTTCTCGAAATAAAAGATAGATCAAATAAGATGGAGCCTCCTAACTTATACAGCAAAACCTGCGTTGAATGTGGCCCAGGGGAGCTAGATTGTAAAGATACCATTGATATTCACTTCTCTCTGCTTCATCAGTTATCTGCACTAGCTACTTCACTTCACTTCTATCATTTCTAAATTACTTTCTCAAGACGTTAGATTCGTCTATTTTGGCAAACCTTCCTTTGATCCTTGGCTGACTGTCCGCCAAAGCCTTCCTGCAAGCATACTGAATACCGCAAACTATTAGATACTTTTCAACCATATGATTTGTTCTATTTTTAACTGACTTTTCACAATATTACCAAAAAAAATTAAGTCTCGCAAGAAATCATGTTGATTGGCCAAAAGAAAGTGAGTAAGATACTAAAATAGATCATCAAACTATTGTTAAATGGTGTGGTGATATATAATTAGCTTAATTTTTCGTCCAAGATTCCTTTTTGTTTTCTTATTCCTATATCTTGAGAGATATTGAATACGGTCTTCATTGGTGCACTCACTGATTAACGGTGGCTGTCCAAGGGGATAATGAATGAGGCTTGTGTTAGCATCGTCAAGGGTCTGTCATGAAAGAAGGTATCAATGAATCTGCCTAGTCTGTTGTTCGTATATGCCCACAAAACATATCAGCACACACACGCGCATGTAAAGGATCTAGATAGATGCATAAATAAAGGCATGCACATGAATGTGTCCATACATCAAAATCCATTCCCAATTTTAAGCATTCAATGGAATGTATACGAATTTGAGCTTATAACAATAGCTTGGTTACTCTATATTACGCCTTTTGCTTATTTGTATACTGATTCTTTGAAGTCGTCTAATAACACAACCTACCAATCATGTCTGTCAATTTTTTCCAGTTAAGAGAGGTGTTTTATTTGTATAATCTATTGCCCTTCAAAAAAAATTTGTATGATCTATTTGTTTATTATGTACCCTATTGTAGACTTTCAGCTTCTGCTACTGCATTTTTTTCCTTTAATATGATCTAATGGCCTCAGCTTTGAGATAAAAAGCAATAATATGATTTTATTATCATATGCATACATAAGGCAGAAGACAAATTGAGTTTAACCTTTATGTCTCCTTCACTGAAATCCCGTCGCATACCATAAGCATTCCCAAAATCTATTTCACTAAAATTCAGATAATTGGATTTAACTTGAGCCCCTTGAATCCAATCTATCGAACTTAAACTATCACAGCTCATGCTTTTTGGGATTTGGCACGATGGAGTTACATTATCCTTTATGACAGGGCTTTCATCTGTTTAAACTGGGAAATTGAAGCTTAGGACTTCAGAAAATGGTGATGATTCACTTCCAGTTGCAGCTTATTTTGCCAAGATATCTTTGCATTCGTAGAAAACGTCATTCAGAAACTCCTCGTTCTGAAGCAATTCAATATGTGTAATGTTACACCCCTAACTCGGGTATGGCAGTGGAACATAGCCATGGGTATTACTTGAGGGGTAAAACAGTCACATCATAGAAAACGATCCCAAACAGGACTTTTTTAATAAAAACCCACATTTTATTTAATCAAAACCATTAGAGTACAAAGACTCTTAAACAAAGTAGCAACGGAAAATAAACACCAGTTGCAGCGGAAAACATAAACAAAGTTTAGCAGCGAAAATAACAAAGTTTGCAGCGGAAATATAAAATACACAGTTTTAAAAGGTTTTGAAGAAAATATAGAAAGATAGCCACAAATAGATAAAATAGCCACAGATAGTCTCCAAGAAGTCCTAGCCACTCCATCGTGCCTAAAAGATATGCATCTTTAGCTAGTTACCTGAGATAAAACATGCTTAAAGGTTAACACAAAGGTTGAGTACAATTCATATGTTTAGTAAATAAAGTTGAGCACAAGATTTTAACCTAGAAGATATAAGCTACAAATGCTAATACCGGGTAACAATAAAAAATATACATCCCTGTGCATACAATATTGTAATAAGATAATGCTAAGCTCATGACACGCAAAACTCTAACCAACACCAGCAACAACTGGAATAAGTTGACCATAATCGCAGAATTTCATAATATAATAAATGCCCCTTATTGGGATATAAAGTCAAAGTAATTCTGAAGATCAAAGTACTGCTTATGTTGAAAAGTCAAAGTACTGCTCATGTGAAGAAAGTTAAAGTACTGTTATTATTGAAGGACTGTTATGCAAATCGTTAAAGGATTATTATGTAAAAGATATGATTAGAATATTCTAGAATTAGTTTAGAATTAGTTTACTTGTCGTTCAAGTATTGTAAACCGACTTAAGGTTTTCCTTATGCCTATAAAAGGAGCCTTAGGATGGTATTAGAAGATATCTAGATGCACGTACGATAGTAGAAAGTTAATTAGCGATTAGGGTTGTTAGTGAATCTGTATAATAAGCAGGTTCAAAGTTTGGTTTTAATATAATCATTAAAATTCTTCTTAGCTTTATTGAAGTAGATTCCGCATACTTAACAGAGTTATATCAGTGTTTCATTATTAATAGTTTTGGAGTTATTCAAGATTGTTAAACCTTTACAAGCTGCATATTTAGTTTGGTCAGAGTATACATCAATCCAACAGGTGGTATCAGAGCTTGTGTGGAAACTTTGATTAAGAAGAAACTCTTAAAACCAATTTTAAAACAAACCCTAAAAGATGACGACTGAAGCTGCACCAGTTCCATCCATTACCTCAATCAGAATTCCTATTGTCAAGAAGGGAGAATATGATCTCTGGAGCATGAAGATAAGGCAGTACATTGCTATCACAGACCATGCTCTATGGGATGTGATCATCAATGGTAATGTTGTTCTTGAAGAACCTGTAGAAATTGAAGGACAACCTAAACCACCTAAGCCAACCCTGCCAGCAGTTACAAAAAGAAATCAAGATAAGGCTCTCAACATAATGCTGTTTGCTATTCCTGATGGTCACCTACTAAAGTTTCATGATGCTAAGGATGCAAAACAATTATGGGCTGCTATTAAGACAAGATTTGGAGGTAATGATGCTTCCAAAAAGATGCATAGAAACTTATTGAAGCAACAGTTTGAAACATTCACTGTTGGTGAAAGAGAAGGCCTTGATGTTGCATATGATAGATTTCAAAATCTTCTTAGTATGTTAGAGTTATATGGAGCAGAGGCATCTGTTGAAGATGTAAACTTGAAGTTCTTAAGAAGTTTGCCATCTGCATGGCATGTAGTGGCAACTATGATTAGAGGACAACCTGGTTTGGATTCTATGGACTTTGATTATCTCTACAACAATTTAAAGGTGTATGGGCATGAGATGAATGGCAACATAAGTTCAAGTTCTCATCAGAAATCTCACAACATTGCTTTCATGTCTTCTGAAAATAGGAGCAGTACTTCCACTAAACGTACTGCTTATCCTGTTCAAAGTACTGTTGGTGATAAATAGCACACTTGCACAACCATGACTACTACCACTTCATCACCAACACAAAACACACAACACCAACTCTGATGATGTTGTATGTTCCTTCTTTGCTCAGCAAGCCACTTTACCTGTTACTTATCAAGAAGACTTGTTGCAAATTGATGAAGATGCTCTGGAAGAAATTGACATAAGATGGCAAGTTGCCATGATCACTGCAACGATCAAGAAGTTCATAAACAAAACAGGAAGAGGTATTGACTTCAAAGCCAAACAGGGTATAGCATTTGACAAATCTAAGATTGAATGCTTTAATTGTCAAAGGCCTGGACACTTTGCAAGGGAATGTAAGTTTGCAAAATATCAGGCAAATAGAATGGTTGAAAAACCCAAGGTTAAAAGAAAAGAAGGTCCTATTACTAATTCAAAACCAAAAGCTTTGGTGGCTCAAGAAAATCTATCAGAGGTTGACTGGAGTAATGAATTTGATGATGAACCAGTAACCTACTCTACGGTTGCATTGGAAGAGTTTGATTGGAGCACAACTTTTGATGAGGAACCAGGATTTGTTGCTTTGGAATCAAGAGATGGTCTTGGAAGCTTTGATTAGAGCATGGAAAGTGAGCTGCTTCACCAAGTTCATCCACTATCTCTGAGGTATGCTCTAAATGTAGTAATTTTTATCAAAAATTGCTTAAAGAATATGAGACTGAAAGAGAAAATTGTAGAAGGGCTAGGTCTGAGGTAGCTGGTTATCAATTAACTTTAGAGTCAATGGAAGCTAAAATAATCACTCATGAAAATAATGAAATGGCTTGGGCAGAAAAATATGAGCAACAAGACTATCAATTAAAACTGAGTGAATGGAAGTTAGGATGTAAGGTCTCTGAACTAGAAAAGATCACAAAACAAAGGGATGATTTGTTAGCAAAACTTGCAAGTTGGAAAGAATCTGGTCTGTCACATGTTAGTTTTGTTGAGAAACAAAGAACAGTAAACATTAAAACTGGCCTAGGTTATAATGTTGAGTATAGCAGTTCAGAAAAGATCTCAACTAGTGATAAGGAACTAATTAATTCAGAGGTGATCTCAACTATTGATGAAGAATTCATTAGCTTAGAAGAGAACACATCTAGTGCTGAGGAATCATTTAGTCCAACACCTCCTGAATTTAAGAAAGAAACGGGATACAAAGAAGTTCCTCCACCCATTCGTAGTTTTCAACCACCTAGGACAGATCTTTCTTGTTTTGGAATAGACAATTTGGAGTTTAGGAAGAAGCTTATAGGCTTCTTACAGGTCAATCTAATTCAAGTCCATCTGGTTCTGAATCCTTAAGAGAGACAATTGAGAAACCTAGGGATGATAACAAGGGTTCAGGGAGTGATAAAGTTTTTTCAAAACAAGCAGTACTACCAAAAACTTCTCAAAGTATTGCTGGACAACCAGGAGTACCTTCAAGAAAAACTTTTCAAAATACTGCTAACATTAGAAAACCTTTTAGTAATTCACCAAAAAGTCAAGATAGTTTTGGTCATAGAACTAAAGGAAGAGGATTTGGGAATATGGATCAAAAGTTATGTTTTGTATGCTATAGTCCTGATCATTTGATTAAAGACTGTGACTTTCACTCAAAATATTTAAGTCAATTCCCAAAGACCACATTTGTCAACCATAAGCCAAGGGAGACTAAACCAGTTTGGAATCACTCAAATAGGGTTAACCACAGTAATTTCTCAAGAGACTATAGGTACCCTCACCAAAAAAGACCTTTTTTGTAACACCCCCAATTCATGAATGCAGCGGAATTCAACTTGGGTGTTACTCAACGACACAACAGTCATAATAATAGAAAACGAACTCTAATTGAGTCGTTTTAAAAGATTTGTCATTCAAATTATATAAATATCAGAGATTACAAAATGAGGTCCCAGATGGTTCCATGTTTACAAATTACATTAAATGAGTTTTCGAATGATAATAAAATTTATAGCCCTCTTGAATATCCGTGCTCCTCCGTGCCATCCTCGTTCATTATGGACCTGAAATACATGCTTAAAATGTCAACACAAAGGTTGAGTGATATTCATAGAGTTTGTTTAATGGTTGAACACAATATGTTGGTAGTATGAGTTAATTAGACTCATACTCATGGTTGGAAAACAAAACAGTTATTATTATACTAAGCTCATGTCACCAAAACATTAACGGGTACCAATATCAATCGGCGGAGTTATCTCGGTAGGTACTTTGCTGTCATACCTAAATTTCAAATATAGTGCATTTGTTTGAACTTAGTCAATAAAAATGGGATTCGTCAATCCCAATAGGCCTATTCACAATATTCGCGCTCACTATTACTAGTGATTAAATGGTTCATAATAAGGGATATTGGATTTAGCAAGGATGGTACTTAGTAATAATAAGACAATCAGGTAGTATACAATTTCAAAGCATTGTGTTCGGTTTAAAATAGCATGTATTCCCCCCAAGGGTTTGTAAAATAATTAAGTAATGGAAAGTGGGGCTATGAACTCACCTTAAGTTATATAGCAAGTAGTGAATGTGATGGTCGAATCGCGAAGGTTTCTACGAGCAACCTATAATAGAATATTACGACTTAGGATTGGAGTAAAGAATATGAAGAAATGCCTATATATGTCTTGCATTATTCCATGATGTAGTACTTAGTATAGTGTAAGTCTTTGAAAAGAAATGGTTTATGAAACATGTATAGTTTATATATCGCTTACTACCGTTCGGGCCGACATAATTCAGAAGTCATGTAGTAAACATTCGAGGAGCCAGGACACTTTAATTCGTAAATCCACAACCCATCTCGATGGCTTACTTAATGAACTCCTCACATGAGGATCCCTACTATTGTAGTATTTGATAATATATATATATATATATATATATATATATATATATATATATATATATATATATATATATATATATATATATAAGTTTTGAACCGAAAAGTTACATGTCCAATATTTGAATAAACTTAGGAAAGTTTACTTTTGGATGAAGATTGTTATTAGAATGAGTCTCATGGTTATTTTGATGGAGTAGATCCAAATGGGATGTTTATATTGCCATTAACTCTTTCGTTCATGTTTTCGCCTAGGTAAATTTATATGGTCTTTAGTCATGGCCTTGCTATGACCTTGATCATTGTTCCATGGTCTTGAGACTCAACCTTGGCCTTAGCCATGGTTGTGGTCTTGGCTTTAGGTCATTAGACCTCTTGGTTATATCTAACCATAACCATTATATAGTCACTTCGGTATTAAAAATGGGCTGTTAAGAATTTGAAGAAAAATATCGCTCGTAAAGCGTTTTCAGGGCTCGAGCTTCTATAGTCCTGAACGAAACCGTCGTTCCGGACAACTTTCGTGTTTTAAGTTTTTGATGAATCGGACCAGAAGTGCCACTTTCAAAAGGGTCAGATCGTTTACAGGTTATGTTTGGCAGTTTCGGCGTTTTGGTTTCGCTAATTTCTTATGGCCATAACTTTTGACTCGTATACTCATTTTAGGTGATTCAAATTGCTACGTTTTCCTTGTTAAGTCCTTTTTAATAGTAGGTAAGTGTCCAATATCATAGTTATACTATTTTGGTCGTGGTTCTCCATAAAAGTCACTAGTTTTCTTGTTATCTTAACATAAGTTAACATATATATACCATAACTTGTTTTACCAATTTTTATACATCATGAACATAATAACAAGACAATATATAGTATGAATGAAATATAAATAGCATGAAAATGATATTTAGTAAGAAAGTATGTTACGGTTTGCTTACAACTTTTGGCTTTCTAAAGAAAGGAAGTTAAGAACAAGGATTAGGACATTGATTGAACTAGGATCTCTAGCTTCCAACTTCTCTAATCCCTTAACACCAACTTGTGACTACTTGAGAAGGCACTTGAAGTCTCTACAATACACTTCTTGTTTGGATGGAAGATCACCAAAGGATGGAAGAAACAAGGACTTTGGATCAATCAAAGCTTTACAAGAGCTTTAGAATTGATATGGAACTTGTATTCTTGAACAATACTTGAAGTAGAGAGAAAATCATGAATGTGTTTGTGTTTATGAGGGTATGAACGACCAAAGGTGAGGAGAGGGTTATATAGGGCCATGAGGAGGTGCTAGGAAGGTGACTAACCAAGCTTGTTTGCTAAGTCTTGCATATGTGAAGTAAACTTAGCACTTAAGTCAACATATGTGTACAAGCTTGCTATGTAATCCTCCTTAAAGCCTTGGTGACTCATAAAAACACCACCTAGGGCTGAATTGAGGAGGTTAAGTGTTTTGGATATTTATCTTACCTTTACGGAGTGAATTTTGGTTTCGTTAATCGCTAACTTTAAACTGTTAAGTCATGAAACGTAAAACCGGGTATCGTAAAAATGTGAAACTTGAAAGAATGAATAAACTTGTCAATATACTCCATAATAAAGTATAAAATGAGTGGTAGGTTCCATTGGGGTGCTAAAACCCTGCTAAAACTGGAAACACGGGTCTAAAACGCGTAATACATAAAACGTACGAATATTGTGTAAAATTGAGAAAAGTAAAATGTTACTTTTCTAATATGACAATAATGATTTAAAATGACTTATAATATCTAGACTGGGCACAGTCTAGTGTCGGTTGGTATTTAATGTCTTTAAGACATAAAATCGTTAGCCTAAAAATCAAGGAATGATTTTTGGTCGAAGGAGGAGGGAAAAATATGTTGACTTTTTCCAAAAATGTGAAAACTCAAATCGTCTTAGAAATGCGGTGCAGGTATAGGCTAAGGTTACGGCTAAGTAAAAGCGCTTAAAAACGAAAATTTTTGTTTCTCACGGCCGAGGGTTTATTTGGTCACATTTTTCTTAGTCATGATTAATTCTCAAATAAATCATGGGTGTATCAAACATTTTTCTGATGCGGGGAAAATTAACGCGGTCGAGTTTCGTTGTGCGTAGGATTTTTGAATGACGTTTTACCCTAAAACGTGTAGTTCCTTAATAACTTTCGCGAAAATGATCTGATGAGTGTCAAACTTTTATTTTGCTATGGAAATGATTTATCACACGAGAATATGAAATAAAAATCAAATTTTGGAAAATGAATAGTGAAAGTGAATAGTAAAAATGAATAGTGAAATTTTCGGGAATAGAAATTAACCTGAAAATGCGAATTGTTACAGTCTCTACCCCTTACGGGAACTTTGTCCTGAAGTTCTATGTGTGTTATATGTTGGAGTGGTGTCGATGAAGAGGTGTGGTTACTTATGAGGACTAGAGTCTGGAATTACCAGTGATGTAGTTTAATTTGTCGTTTCAGTGTATGGCGTAGGATGAGGTTTACTTTTATGTGAGAAAGGTAGAGTAAGAGTGATTAATTGTCGTACTCTATCGTATGAATACTTATCAATTGCCTATACTCACACGAAATTTGTTTTAAGATTATAGGTGAGAAGTTTGTTTCTAAGAAAACATACAGGTGACTGCTCCCAGCATAACATGATCTCTCCTGAATTAGACATAGGTGATCAGGCTATGTATAATTTAGGACCGATAATGTGATGTTCGGTTTAGTTACGTAGTATTGTGTTTCTTAAAATTTTTAGATGGTATTCAATCTTGTAAGCTGATGAGGGTGCTTGTGGTGTAACTAAGGATGATTTGAGCTTTAAAAGTGCATCAAGATCTCTTAATGAGCTTGTGGTTACAACGGTTATGAAGATAATGATGGTGAAAAGATGAACGAGACTTGTGTTCTTCATTTTGGTTTGATGAGTTTTAGTGGTTTGAGATGAAGCTGGGTAAAGAAGACATGGGAGATATGATAAGAGGGTTTTTGATAATGGTGTTTTGTTTTATTCGTTGGCGCCATGATTCTATTATATAAAAGATACGTCGTGAGTAGAGACTTGTGAAATAAGCATGATTTTTTATGGGAAATGATAGAATAATTACGTTGAAGATTTAAAGGTATAACACATGATAGTACAAAACAAGAGTTTTATTCCTACAACGTTGGTTGATTTACAAAATCGAATCCTATTACAAGCTTTTCAAAATTTACTAACTGCTACTTTCAGTTTAGTAATTACAACGTTTTTACTATCGCTAGTTATTACATAGATTTCGTAACATTTACTAACTGAGTCTAATCAGTTTAGTAGTACAAAAGATAAATAGTATCATCACACTAGTCTATTGCGGGTTAGAAGGTCCGAGCAGCTCTGATTGATCGGAAACTTCTTGATTTAGTGTGTCATAGAGGTACGAGTCGATGAAGTTTAAGAGGTTGTAGTTTCCATGCTGACTTTCTTGTTGGATCAATGGTGGTTGTGATACGATCCATAATGAGTGATCCAATTCATCACATGTAGGGATATAAAAGGGAAGTGATAGTGGTGGTGATAATGGCGCTAGTACATATTCATACTCATTATCCTCCTCGGAGTCTGCCTCAAGCCAATTTTGTTCAAAATAATTAGAAGTATTCGACGCAAAATTAGTTGTGGGTTCCTCCTCTTCTACGTCGGTTAAATCTTCGAAAGGTTCTTCTTCGTCATCAGAAGCGAAGGCATTTACGAAGTCAAATCCGAACTTGGGTGAGGGTGGTAAGACTTGGAAGTTATTAGGTAGAGTGGGCACATAATCGGGAGAAGTGGATATGCACATGATTTCTATTAGAAGGATTACTATGTTAAAACAATTCAAATGTTTATGGGATGTGCTCAAAATATGACAAATGTGTATATATCAATATACTAATATGTTCATGTAGTGTAAAATGCTTACTGGGAAATGCTCAATTATATTAAGGGTACATATATCCATATGCTAATATGTTTGTGTAGTATAAAATGCTTAATAAGTCCATAATCATCTGGAGGATGGAAGGCACGAAGAGCGGAAGGCTATAAAATGTTTTTGCTTGTAATTGTAGTTATAGTTTAGGTCTCAATTAGACCCGTTTCTCTATAACCATGGCTCTGATACCAATCTGTAACACCCCCAATTCATGAATGCAGCGGAATTCAACTTGGGTGTTACTCGACGGCACAACAGTCATAATAATAGAAAACGAACTCTAATTGAGTCGTTTTAAAAGATTTATCATTCAAATTATATAAATATCAGAAATTACAAAATAAGGTCCCAGATGGTTCCATGTTTACATATTACATTAAATGAGTTTTCGAATGATAATAAAATTTATAGCCCTCTTGAATATCCGTGCTCCTCCGTGCCATCCTCGTTCATTATGGACCTGAAATACATGCTTAAAAGGTCAACACAAAGGTTGAGTGATATTCATAGAGTTTGTTTAATGGTTGAACACAATATGTTGGTAGTATGAGTTAATTAGACTCATACTCATGGTTGAAAATCAAAACAGTTATTATTATACTAAGCTCATGACACCAAAACGTTAACGGGTACCAATATCAATCGGCGGAGTTATCCCGATAGGTACTTTGCTGTCATACCTAAATCTCAAATATAGTGCATTTGTTTGAACTTAGTCAATACAAATGGGATTCGTCAATCCCAATAAGCCTATTCACAATATTCGCGCTCACTATTACAAGTGATTAAATGGTTCATAATAAGGGATACTGGATTTAGCAAGGATGGTACTTAGTAATAATAAAACAATCAGGTAGTATACAATTTCAAAGCATTGTGTTCAGTTTAAAATAGCATGTATTCCCCCCAAGGGTTTGTAAAACAATTAAGTAATGGAAAGTGGGGCTATGAACTCACCTTAAGTTATATAGCAAATAGTGAATGTGATGGTCGAATCGCGAAAGTTTCTACGAGCAACCTATAATAGAATGTTGCGACTTAGGATTGGAGTAAAGAATATGAAGAATTGCCTATATATGTCTTGCATTTAGTCCATGATGTAGTACTTAGTATACTGTATGTCTTTGAAAAGAAATGGTTTATGAAACATGTGTAGTTTATATATCGCTTACTACCGTTCGGGCCGACATAATTCAGAAGTCATGTAGTAAACGTTCGAGGAGCCAGGACACTTTAATTCGTAAATCCACAACTCATCTCGACGGCTTACTTAAGAACTCCTCACATGAGGCTCCCTACTATTGTAGTATTTGAAGAAAAAAAAAAAAATATATATATATATATATATATATATATATATATATATATATATATATATATATATATATATATATATATATATATATATATATATATATATATATATATAAGTTTTGATCCAAAAAGTTACATGTCCAATATTTGAATAAACTTAGGAAAGTTTACTTTTGGATGAAGATTGTTATTACAATGAGTCTCATGGTTATTTTGATGGAGTAGATCCAAATTGGATGTTTATATTGCCATTAACTCTTTAGTTCATGTTTTCGCCTAGGTAAGTTTATATGGTCTTTAGTCATGGCCTTGCCGTGACCTTGACCATTGTTCCATGGTCTTGAGACTCAACCTTGACCTTAGCCATGGTTGTGGTCTTGGCTTTAGGTCATTAGACCTCTTGGTTATATCTAACCATAACCATTATATAGTCACTTGGGTATTAAAAATGGGCTGTTAAGAATTTGAAGAAAAATATCACTCGTAAAGCGTTTTCAGGGCTCGAAAATGATATATATAAGTTAATAGTTTTCTTGTTATCATCCATAAAAGTCAATAGTTTTCTTGTTATCATAACATAAGTTAACATATATATACCATAACTTGTTTTACCAATTTTTATACATCATGAACATAATAACAAGACAATATATAGTATGAATGAAACATAAATAGCATGAAAATGATATTTAGTAAGAAAGTATGTTAGGGTTTGCTTACAACTTTTGGCTTTCTAAAGAAAGGAAGTTAAGAACAAGGATTATGATATTGATTGAACTAGGATCTCTAGCTTCCAACTTCTCTAATCTCTTGACAGCAACTTGTGACTACTTGAGAAGGAACTTGAAGTCCCTACAAGACACTTCTTGTGTGGATGGAAGATCACCAAAGGATGGAAGAAACAAGGACTTTGGATCAATCAAAGCTTTACAAGAGCTTTAGAATTAACACGGAACTTGTATTCTTGAACAATACTTGAAGTGGAGAGAAAATCATGAATGTGTTTGTGTTTGTGATGGTATGAACGACCAAAGGGTGAGGACAGGTTATATAGGGTCTTGAGGAGGTGCTAGGAAGGTGACTAACCAAGCTTGTTAGCTAAGTCTTGCATATGTGAAGTAAACTTAGCACTTAAGTCAACATATGTGTAAAAGCTTGCTATGTAATCTTCCTTAAAGTCTTGGTGACTCATAAAAACACCACCTAGGTCTGAATTGAGGAGGTTAAGTGTTTTGGATATTTATCTTACCTTTACGGAGTGAGTTTTGGTTCCGTTAATCGCTAACTTTAAACCGTTAAGTCATGAAACGTAAAACCGGGTATCGTAAAAATGTGAAACTTGAAAGAATGACTAAACTTGTCAATATACTCCATAACAAAATATAAAATGAGTGGTAGGTTCCATTGGGGTGCTAAAACCCTGCTAAAACTAGAACCACGGGTCTAAAACGCGTAATACGTAAAACGTACGAATATTGTGTAAAATTGAGAAAAGTAAAATGTTACTTTTCTAATATGACAATAATGATTTAAAATGACTTATAATGTCTAGACTGGGCTCAGTCTAGTGTCGGTTGGTATTTAATGTCTTTAAGACATAAAACCGTAAGCCTAAAAATCAAGGAATGATTTTTGGTCAAAGGAGGAGGGAAAAATATGTTGACTTTTTCCAAAAATGTGAAAACTCAAATCGTCTTAGAAACGCGGTGCAGGTATAGGCTAAGGTTACTGCTAAGTAAAAGCGCTTAAAAACGAAAATTTCTGTTTCTCACGGCCGAGGGTTTATTTGGTCACATTTTTCTTAGTCATGATTAATTCTCAAATAAATCATGAGTGTATCAAACATTTTTCTGATGCGGGGAAAATTAACGCGGTCGAGTTTTGTTGTGGGTAGGATTTTTGAATGACGTTTTACCCTAAAACGTGTAGTTCCTTAATAACTTTCGCGAAAATGATCTGATGAGTGTCAAACTTTTATTTTGCTATGGAAATGATTTATCACACGAGAATATGAAATAAAAATCAAATTTCGGAAAATGAATAGTGAAAGTGAATAGTAAAAATGAATAGTTAAATTTTCAGGAATAGAAATTAACCTTAAAATGCGAATTGTTACATTTTTCCAAACCACCAGTACCTTCAAGAAATACTTTTCAAAGCACTGATAAGCCAAATGTTTCTCAAACAATACCTTCTCAAAGTACTGCTAGGTATTCACCCAATCAAGGTACTGCTAACACTTTTCTAATGTAAGACCAAGGAAGTTCAATTACTATCAACCTAGAAGGACTTACACCTCAAGAAGAGTACCTAGATCAAAGAACCCAACACACACTGTTAAACCTAAATGGGTTAAGAAAGAAAGTACTGATGGGGGACAAACAGTACTTTCAGTCAGTAAGGATGAAAAAGAAAGTGTTGTTGAGAATCCAACACAAGTTTTAGAATCAAAGACAATAATTCTTGATCATGCTTTCAAAAACTGTGGAGATTACATACTCAAAGAATTTGAGTATGTCACTCCACAATGGGAACACAAGTCAATAATGGCTTGGGTTCCTAAAAGAAACTAACCTTTTCATCTTTTATGCAGGGAAACCCAGAAGAGGAGCTTATGGTTCATATTATTATTGATAGTGGTTGCTCTGGCAACATGACAGGAGACAAGGAGCTTCTGTCAGATTTTAAGGCATATTTTGGAGGAAGAGTTGCTTTTGGGAATGATCCTAATGAAGGGAGAATTACTGGAAAAGGAACCATCAAGACTGGATGTATTGATTTTGAGAATGTTAGTTATGTGTAGGAGCTTAAATTAAATCTTTTGTCAATATCTCAGATCTGTGACAAGAAACATCCTGTTTTATTCACTGACACAGAATGTCTTATTCTCTCCCCTGAGTTCAAATTAGTTGATGATAACTTGGTACTACTAAGAGTACCAAGAACCAATTATGTGTACAGCTTAAATTTGAAGAATATCAACTCTACTAAGAGAGCATCATGTTTAGTAGCAAGGGCAACAATGGAAGAAGCACATCTATGGCATAGAAGATTAGGACATGTGAATTTCAAGAATATCAACAAGTTGGTAAAAGGCAATTTAGTTAGAGGTTTTCCTTGTAAAACATACAAGACTGATCATTCATGTTTGGCTTACAAAAAGGGTAAACAACACAAAGCTTCATGCAAAAAGATTGAAGAAAGAACTATTAGATAACCTTTGGAGTTGTTGCACATGGATCTATTTGGACATGTTTTTGTTGAAAGCTTAAACAAGAAAAAATACTGCTTAGTTATAACAGATGATTGTAGCAGATTTAGTTGGGTTTTTTTCTTGGGATTTAAAGATGAAACCTTTGATGCTATTCATGATCTTATAATAGCCCTTGAAAATCAGTTGAGA
The DNA here is from genome assembly GCA_030686995.1 of Artemisia argyi. NCBI lineage: Eukaryota > Viridiplantae > Streptophyta > Magnoliopsida > Asterales > Asteraceae > Artemisia > Artemisia argyi. Next base: position 73,842,228 of record CM060706.1, read on the forward strand.
CTCAAAGTAAGATCCATTTGATGTGATAATGGGACTGAATCAAAAACAAACTTATGGATGAATTTTATGCCAAAAAAAGAATTAAGAGGGAGTTTAGCATTGCTAGAACTCCACAACAGAATGATGTTGCAGAAAGGAAGAATAGAACATTGATAGAAGCAGCAAGAACAATGCTTGCAGATTCATTATTACCTATTCAATTTTGGGCTGAAGTTGTAAGTACTGCTTGCTATGTGTTAAATAGAGTCTCTATCACTAAACCTCAGATGAAGACACCTTATGAGTTGCTTATTGGAAAGAAACCAAACATTCATTTTATGAAACCTTTTGGCTGTTCCTTGACTATTCTAAATACTATTGATTCTCTGGGAAAATTTGATGGCAAGTCAGATGAAGGATACTTATTGGGTTACTGTACAAACAGCAAAGGATTTAGAGTGTACAACAAAGTTACCAAAAAGGTTCAAGAATGTCTTCATGTTGAGTTTCTTGAAGATCAAGAAAGTCAAAAAGGTAAAGGTCCTGATTGGATGTTTGATCTTGATATTTTGACTCCTTCAATGAACTATGTGCCTGTCAGAGAAGAAAATCAGGTTGTTCACAAAGAAGAAGATCTACAGTATATTGTTCATGGAATCAATGTTAGACCTGAAGATTTTCCTGATGAAGAACCCATAACTATTGAGAAGGAGAAAAGTACTGTTGAACCAACTTCCATAGTATCTGATGAAGACCAGGCTATTCAGGATGAACTTAATAGGATGCTTCTTCAAGAAACCATTGCAAATTCATATGAAGATGATCAAAGGATAACTTATGAAGCAGAAAAGAAGAAGGCTAAAGTCACAAATAACTCTGACAGTACTTTGAATCAAAGTACTGCTGAACCAATTGAAAGTACTTCTAATGTCTTAGATACATCAAATTGGATCAATACTGTTGATTTGAATGATCCAAACATGTCTGATTTAGAAGATACTGATGATGAGTTGAATAATGAAGGCATTTTCTCAAATTCCAATGAAGATCCTGATTTCACAAATTTAGAAGATGATCTTGAAGTTCCACCAACTCCTACTTTAAGAGTTCATAAAGATCATCCTGCTATTAAAATCATTGGACCTTCCACTTCATGAGTGCTCACAAGAACAAAAGCTAAAAATCTCTCTGAGCAACATACTGCTTTACTTAGCTTTGTCTATAAACAAAACAGGGTGAATCATAAGGATCAACAAATGTGCCTATTTGCTTGCTTTCTATCTCAAGTAAAACCCAAGAAGGTATCTCAGGCATTAGCAGAAGAGAGTTGGGTTGAAGCCATGCAAGAATAACTTCTACAATTCAAACTTCAAGAGGTTTGGGTATTATGTGATTTACCTGATGGAAAGAGATTAATTGGTACAAAATGGGTTTTCAGGATTAAGAGAGATGAAAGAGGGAATGTCATCAAAAACAAAGCAAGATTGGTTGCACAAGGATATTGACAAGAATAAGGAGTGGACTATGATGAAGTGTCTGCTCCTGTAGCAAGAATTGAAGCTATAAGATTATTTTTTGCTTTTGCATCATATATGGGCTTTCCTGTTTACCAAATGGATGTCAAAGTGCTTTTCTTTATGGCACAATTACAGAGGAAGTCTATATTAAACAACCTCCTGATTTTGAAGATCATGCACATCCAAACAAAGTCTATAAAGTTATTAAGGCTCTGTATGGCCTCCATCAAGCTGGTAGAGCTTGGTATGAAAGACTCTCCACTTTTCTATTGCAACATGGTTACAAGAGATGTGCAATTGATAAGACTTTGTTTATCAAAAGAGACAAAAAGGATATTATGCTTGTTCAAGTTTATGTGGATGACATTATTTTTGGAGCCACAAAACAGTCAATGGTGAAAGAATTTGAGCAGCTCATGCAACAAGAGTTTCAAATGAGTTCCATGGGTGAATTAACTTTCTTTCTGGGGCTTCAAGTTAAACAATCAAGTAGTGGAATCTTCATTAGTCAAGATAAGTATGTCTCTGACATTCTTAAAAGGTTTAACTTCACCACTGTCAAGCCAGCCTCCACCCCTATTGATGCTACTAAGGCATTAGGAAAAGATGGAGATGGAGAAGAAGTAGATGTTAAACTTTACAGATCAATGATTGGCTGTCTTATGTACTTAACTTCATCTAGACCTAACATCACCTTTGTTGTCTGTTTATGTGCAAGATATCAGGTCTCACCCGAAGTTTCTCATATGAATGCAGTCAAGAGGATTTTTAGGTATCTCAAGCAACAACCTAAGTTAGGGTAGTGGTATCCTAGGGATTCACCTTTTCACTTGGAAGCTTTTTCAGACAATGATTATGCAGGGGACAATTATGATAGAAGATCAACCACTAGAGGATGTCAATATCTTGGAAGGAGATTAGTCTCATGGCAATGTAAGAAACAAACAATTGCAGCCACATCATCCACTGAAGCAGAATATGTTGCAGCTGCAAGTTGTTGTGGACAAGTACTTTGGTTGCAGAATCAGCTCTTGGATTATGGATTCAAATTTAAGAATACTCCCATCAACATTGATAATAAGAGTACAATTTTCATTGTGAAGAATCTTGTTTATCATTCCAAGACCAAGCACATTCACATTAGGCATCACTTTATTCGTGATTGCTATGAGCACAGGCTTATTAATGTGATTATAGTTCACACAGATGATAATGTAGCTGACTTACTCACAAAAGGATTTGATGTTTCAAGATTCAACCATTTAGTGGTAAGTATTGGGATGATTAATTATTAAGCTACAATTGAGGGGAGGACTTAATTTAGTTTAGAATACTTTCTTAAAGATTTTTGAAAGTATTGGTTTTGTTAAGGTAATTAGTACCTATGTATTGTTTGAGGGGAGGAAACACTATTGTATTTTTGAAGATCTTGTGTATTTGTTTGTGGGAATGAGATGGAAAGTACTGTTTAGCAAAGTACTTCTTAGTATTAGTTTGAAAGTACTACTTAGCACTTAGTGGAAAGTACTGTTCTTTTGTCAGATGGAAAGTAGTGTTCAGCGGTCAAAAAGACGGGGGGTAACAACTTTGCAAAAGATATGGAGGAGATAAATGCCAAAAATAACAGTAAATTCATTTATTGGGCCGTGATTTTTTGAATATTACCCATTTATGCGCTAATCTTTTCCATTTAAAATTACTCTTATCGTTATTCCCTTCTATCCATTCAAATCTTCAACAACTCAACCGCCGACGCACATATTCTTCCACACAAACAACCAATGGCCAATTGTACAACTGTTAGTAAGCATAACATGGTAGCTAATTTGGACAAGACGCAGTTGAATGTCGATTTTCATGCTATCATTGATTTCCTAACTGGATCTTCAATTAATTATGCTTTATTGGTCAATCCTAACATTATTGGACCATGGATTCAAGAATTTTGGGCTACTGCTACATCTAATTTGCAAGATGATGAGTCTTTCATTCAAGCTATGGTTGCTGGAAGACAAATTCGCATCACTGAGGCAACAATCAAAGAAGATCTATTGTTTCAAGATGAAGAATGTACTGCTCTTTTTGATAGACAAATCCTATGGGATACACTCAGAGATATAGGGTATGAAGGTGATCTCACTAAACTTACTTTTCAGAAGCCCTTATTTAGTCCTCATTGGAAATATCTTGTTCATGTTTTACTTCACTGCTTGAGTCCAAAGAGTACTGCATGGGATCAATTTGGTCAAGCCATAGCTTCTGCATTAGTGGGATTAGCTACCAATCAACCTTTTAATTTCTCACATATGATTTTTGATGGTATGCTGTCACATATTGATAGTGGTTCACCATTTTTGATGTACCCTAGATTTGTTCAGTTGTTCTTGAACAAACAGCTTGAGGATCTTCCTAAACCTCAAAGTTTTTTATCTGCTGTTTTACTTCCAGCAAAGGTGTTTACTTTTATGGCTAAAAAGAGTGTTAAGTTTTCTGGGCGCAATACACCTTTGACTGCTCAGATATTGAAAGTAGCACAAGTTGTTAGAGATGAAGCTGATGCATCTAGTGATACTGAGCATTTTCATTCAGCACATACTCAAACACCACCTCATGAATCATCTCAACATACTGCTTCAACTAAAAGAACTACTTCATTGCAACATACTCCTTCAAGGGAAAGAACTGCTTCCTTGCAAGGTACTGCTCATGATGATTCAGATCAAGGTGTGAATCAACCACCATCTCCTAATGATTAAACTTCCACATATGGGTCTCAAACATATGGAGGAGATGAGGGAGAAATGGATAATTATGCTTTGACAAGAGAATTCAGAAGGCTGAAGAAGGTGGTTGATACTCAAGCTGCTCAGATAAAGAAGTTGAAAGATAAGTTCAAAAGGTTGAAAAGATTTGTTTGGCCGCTAGTTAAACATCACAGATTATGGGTGAAGCAACAGAGGAAGCGTGGTCAGAAACCTCAGAAGGTCTCTAAGTCTAAACGAAAGAAGAAGCAATCTTCATTCACATTTGGGAGGAATTTGAATGAGAATCTGAATGACGATGCTGAACCTAAAGATCCAAATGAAGAAGCTCATACTATGTATTATGAAGAAGCTCATCAAGATACTGTTGAAAGAAAGGATGATGAATCTGAGCAAGAAGATAAGAATGTTACTACTGGTGTTCAAAGTACTGGTATTCAAAGTACTGGTTTTCAAAGTACTGGTGTTCAAGGTACTTCTAGACAAAATCTAATAACACCAAGAACTTTGGATTTTGATGAAGAAGCTGGTCCTTCAAATCCAGTTCAAGAAGAGATTAAGGAACATACTGCTAGTGATGATGAGACTATTGCTAATATTATTCTCAACATGTCAAAACCAAGAGGTATTAGTATTCCTGGTTTTGAAAAATCTCAAGCCTTGCAATCTTCTTCTCAATCTACTCAAGAGTTGGATCCAAAAGAAAAAGGAAAAGGAATCTTGATAGAATCCAAGAAAAAGAAGAAGAAGTTCACTTTAGCAGAGTTAAAAGCTATTGAAGAAGCTAAAAATGAAGAAGTTGCTAGAAAGTTACAGGCTGACTTGGATGCTGAAGCTGAATTAGAAAGGGAATCAGAGAGGAAAATAGTTCAACCAAGAAGGCCACAATTTATTGCTCAACAAAGAAATTCCATGATGGCTTTCCTGAAGGGTCAAGGATATAAAGGTTTACAGAAATTGAGATATCCAGAGATGAATATCTTATATGATGGTGTTAGAGAAGCTATTCAAAGGTATGTTGATGGTATTATTCCTTATGACTCTGAAAAGGAAAAGCAGTTGGAGGATGCAAGAAAGGATAAAGTTGCTAAAAGAAGTTCAAAGAGAAAGAGAACAACTCATGATGATTAGTTATCAAAGAAGATCAAGTTGTTGAGAACTGGCACAGTTGATGAATTGAGAAATTATTTAAGAGTTGTTGATTTTGAGAATCCAAAGAAATCAGAAGTTGCTAAGAAAAAGTCCATGATTTCTACATTTTCTGTTGTAGAATCATCAGGAGGAGATTATCTGATTTTTCATAGAGAAGATGAAAGTTTTAGAGTATTCAACCTGTTGTGGGACATATTGCACATGATAGACAGAGAAGATCTATATCATTTGTATCAACAAGTGCAAGTTTATTTTGAGAATATACTGCCAACAGGAGTGGGATTAATCTTACTGGGAGACCTTACAACCATCTGGGAAACAAAGGAAACAAGTAATGATGTTCTGTAGAATACTCAAGAGAATTAGGAAATCACAAGATGGAGATTTTTTGAATCATCAGGAGTGCATTCACTTGAATTAGAAGATGGTACCATGATTCATATGCTAGTAGAAAGGAGATATCCACTTACAAGAGATCTTATGATTAGGATGCTAGATCATGGTATGGAAGTTGAAGTTGAGAATGAAACAGCTCAGATGGTGATTGAATTGTTCATCAAATACACAACTTCATATGATGATGATGCATGATTACTGGTATGGTCTTTGTTATATATAAATCTTTTTGATGAATAAGTACTTTATTCAAAGTACTCCTAGACAAACAGTACTTTATCAAAGTACTGCTTGCTGCATAAAACCAGTAAAATCTTTTGATTGAGTTTAAAATAAAAGGAAAAACTTTTTGAAGCACAAGATGTCAGCAATAAACAAATAAAGTTTGAGAGTAACACATGGTGTTAGTGCTTGTACTACACAACAAATGGTAATCAACTCACCATGTTTAAAAAAACAAGAAAGAGTTTGATTCATCATGAGGGTACGGCTCTAATGTGATTATCAAATCTGTTTTTAGTTGACAATTTACTAAAAATTGTATGGTCTTCAACTCACCATATCTGTAATAGTGAAGAGTTGGCTAGCCTACAAGAAAATGGCTTGTGGTAAAGGCTGTGGAAAATCCATTTGTATGGTAATTAGTTCACCATGGTAGTGATTGTACTAAAAGAACTAGCTAGTCCAAAAGCAAACGACTCTTGGTAAAGACTTAACAAATCCGTTGATAGCTGATGATTTGTTAAAAATCATATGGTTATCAATGTACCATGGTTTTTGTGTTTAAACCTAAACATTGGCTTCTCCAGATTTAATGGCTTTGGTAAAGAGACATCAAATCCATTAATTTTCAATTATTCACCTCTTACAGGAGTTAACACACCTGGAACTATAATTATCTTTTATTATTTTCATTTGTTTTCATCGTTTCATTATCGTTATAACCCATTTCAAATAATCTAAGCCGAAACCATAACGAACAATAATAAAAATAACTAAACAAACAAACACGACAAAACAAAATAAATAATCAACTTCGCCGTGACTCGCTTCCAGTCACGGCTCAACTAACCGAGCTGATAAAACCTTCAAGTTATAATAAGTTTTCACATTTATTCATTTAACCTTTTATTTATAAAAACAATGTCAAATGTATTTTTGTTTTATAAAATATATTTTTAGTAATTATATATATTTCAACAATTTTTCTAAAACTTTATTATGTATAAGTTTTTAAGTTTTATTTTTACCTAAAACTTTATATTTAATTTTTATTTTCAAAAATCAAATAAAACATTTTCAAGATTATTATTATTTTCCCGAATACTAGCCGTGACTCTCGTGAGTCACGGCTCGACACATATCGAGCCTACGGGCTCTCGGTCAAACCAAAATCAACACAAATATAAACACAAACATCACAACTCCACTACCAAACTAATACAACAAATCCAAAACCAAAACGCAACTCAAAGTCCTAATCGGCCAAATCCAAACTCCACATCTATCCAAATCAAATCCAAATCGACACAAATTCAACAACAACATCAACTTACAACATCAAAACCAACATTCCTCATCATGACTCATAGCGAGTCGTGGCTCAACCCCTTGGGTCTAACCTTCGGCCGAGAACCAACAAAACCAAACGGGGCCTCGGTATCGAACCCGAGTCCACAAACAACAACAAGAATCACAAAACAATCAATAATATCAAGAAAACTCGAAACCCTCACCAAGTTAAACAAGTTGACTCGGTGAGTTAATCCGAACCGCGGTGTACGAGGGTAAAACAAAGGGTTCTACATAAGTTTGATCAAAACCAAATGTTTTTACAAAATATTTTACAATAAAAATGATTTTTATTAAAAACTAGGCTTAGGGTTTCAAAAAAAATTAAAAATAACGGGGAGTGGGGCGCGTGAGGGTCGGGTTTACCATCGGTAATGATGGGGAGGTGGTGGTGGTCTTCGGTGGTTTTGACAAGCGGCGGTGGCGGCGCGTGAGGGTGCTATGGAGGGAGTTACGAGCTCACAAGCTTCAGAAATGATATAAATACACCAATCTATCGAATCGGAAAAGAAAATATATCGCCGGAAAATTTTCCAGTGATGGACGGTGGCGGCCGACAGTGGTGGTGGCCGGAATATTAAGGGTGCCGGTGGTGAGAGAGAGAGAGAGACAGAGAGAGAGAGAGAGAGAGAATGTGTGTGTAAAATGATTATTATTATTATAATTTTAGTTTTTATATGTTTGAGGAGGGACTCATTCGATATAGGGGTAGAGGGGCCAAATCCGTTAACTAGTAGTACTTTTCACAAAAACGGTTCGGGACTCATTCGATATAGCAAACGGATTCGAAATTTAACAAAACTTGTGCCATTGTTCACGAAATAATTTTTTCAATAAATTCAAGTATAAACTTCAATATTTTTCTCGAAGTCAATTTAATTCAATAATTTGGAAAATTCAATACGATTCGAGTTTTCTAGGTTGTGCTGAGTCAATCAAAGTATAAAGTTCTCGTTTCTCAATATATATCACGTTTTTCAAGCCCAATTAACATGCAAGAAAAGTTTAAGATCTCAGGTAACGTAAAATAAAATATTTGGCTAGTAAACAGGTTTAGGAAAAATACCGGGAGTTACATGTAACTTTAAGATCTTGAGGGGAAATGGCATCTTCTGCACAAGAAATCATTGACGTGCCAGATGTCATGGGATCAAGGCTCACCAATGGTTGTTCAATTATCAGTTCTGGTGCATTGAAAAGATCGCCATCTCCCCAAAGATCATAATCCGATATAGCGGATGTTTGAATTAGGATAGCCTAAGATACCAGATGAAAATTGATTAGAAACAAGACAGATTTTCATATAACAATCAAGAAAAGACCAAGAATGAAAGTACATAAACAAATATCATGGTGATGTCAACATGATATGTGAACGAACTTAGCTAGCAAGATAGAGAAGATCATCTCAAGAACCCGATGGTTCAAATTTATGTTTTAAAATACAAAACTTGATCCATTAGCAACAATGTAATGACTTTTTCAAGAATTTCCTCAAATGTAAGCACATGAAGTTCGTTTCAGAATTTCCTTAAATAGTAACCAATATCACTTCGATTATATTGATGGGGTTGGTGACTTAAACATAAACAATAGTTGAGAAGTAAAGTTTTCCTGTCTGCTACCAACCTAAGCCTTTCGAGCACTCAAGAACATAGGGTTAGCTTGTAACAAAATAGTTGGTCTTAAAACAATACCAAAAGATGAAGGGAGCTTTAAAAGGTCCATTATCTTTTCCCTAACAAGAACTTCCATAAAAACATAACCATTGGTGCAAATTACAATCTGAGTGGTAACTTTATTATTATTATTATTATTATTATTATTATTATTATTATTATTATTATTATTATTATTATTATTATTATTATTATTGAAACATAATAATTTTACATAAAGTTGGATGGGAGTCTAGAAACAAGCTTACTATTTAAAGATTTAAATAATTGTTCTGACAGCCGATACCCTTGGCGCCTCTGTAATCAAAGCGTCTAGAAACACCACCATCCAGCCCACCACGACCACCGCTATACCGATCTCTAGAAGATGAGGAACCACGACCACCATGGGCAAGCTCTACCTGTTCAAACAGCATGAAGTTAAATGTACTGAAATCATTTTTATGAATTTTGGTTAAATTGTTCCTATTTTTTGTGGATTTTAAATTAGGGTTTTCAAATTGAATTTTTGGAAAATTGGGGTTTTTTAGCTTCTTTTTTTTTAGATGAAAAGGGTGATGGATGAAATTATATATGGGCAAAATAGTTATTTAACAGGAATAACGGGATTTGACAACAGATAACGGGACGTTGACCTGAGCATTACGGGTCAAAGGATTATTTTGGACTTAAAAACTAAAGGTTTGGAATTACTGCGATGATTTTCTCAAATTTCGGGCCCCGGCGATATTTTTGGCAAGTTTAGGGACCAACGGTGTATTTTTTTTCTTTTGAAAGTCTATTTGAGCATGTTTAGTACTCCAACCGTCCTAAATAAATGTTTACTATCAAATTGCACAAAGCTTTAGGAGATTCCACTAACACACTATTGATGCGTAGGGATTGCACCAGGCTTTACCTCTCAAGGGATCTTGAGAAGCTTACAACCCCCACCAGGCAGTGTACCTGATCGATGTAGTATAGTATAATGACAAGTACCGGGGGATTGATCGTTCAGCTAGGAATAGTGTCGCTAGGATTAGAAAACTTAAAGACTAGGTCTAGAGATGAGGGATGATTCTTTTTATATTTTTATATTTTATGAAAGCAAGTAAAAATCTCGGTTTTGAGGGAGTTGGGCGGAATTAGTTGCTAGTCAACTAACCCAATACTAAAGATGCAATCAAAATAAAATACAAAAAATGAAAATAAACTAAATTAAACTAAAGTTGTGAACAATATATGGGAGAATTGTGTTTACTTATATTTCACTACTCCCTAGATATCTTTTACATGTTAATTACTTGTTATAGTTGCGTGGATGATGGATTGTATTCCTTAATACCATTCATGGGGTGGCGTACTTACTTCCCCAATCCTATGAGCGCCTACTTCACTCCTATGTCGAGCCGACTAAGAAGCTCCTAACATGGGATCACTAGAATTTGCCCATGCATTAAATTCAACCAATAAAACCTAGTACACATCGGTTCATGTTTCCTAAGACGTTCAAGCATGTTACACAATGGAGATCTGCCAGTTTTCTTAAGCCTAACATTGAAATCATTCATCCAATACAACCATAAACAAGTAATCAACACATAATTAACATCTAGGTTTCATTACATCTAAGCAAACACAAGATAGATCTAGCCTAGCATGTTGAAATCAAGACAAGCATAAGATATATTCAAAAAACACATAGACATATTGATTGAATTGAAAGAAGACTTATTTCAATTGAACATGAAAGGATTTAAGGGGTGAAAACCCTTGAAAGTACTGTAAAATATGACCTAGGGTTTACAAAGTTCGGCCCTAGTATTCTCCACACAAGTTCCTCTTTTATAAATGAAAAATAAAAAACTATATATAGATTTTGATAGGTGACGGCGTCAAGAACAAAAGTCTGACGCCGTCATCTCGCCGCCAAATAGTTTCTCGGACTACCTAGATCTGGGTCTGACGCCGTCATGTATACTCCTTATGCAGGCCGTCACCAAAAATTGTCTTGACACCCTTGTTGTGACGCCTTCAGGTTTTCACTGGGTCGTCATGGTTTTTACTCTTGACGCCGTCATGATCTTCCTCTTGACGTCGTCAGGTACTGTTCTCAGCATGGAAAATTAAGTCTTTGCCGTTTTCTTCACTTTTATGCTCCAAAAACGTCCGAATTGCTTCTTTTTCCAGAATTCACTCCCAAAGTACCTAAAATCACAAAAGGAACGATTTAGGGCAATATTTGATCAAATAAATTCAATTCCGGGCTTAAATGACCCCCTAAAAGTGGTTCTTTTTCGCCTCATCATATACCCTTACACTTGAGATTTGCTTGTCCTCAAGCAAATGCGCTTTTATTCTAATCAAAATACAAGTTAGGGGTCATTTAACACTAATATAAAAGTAATTACAACAAATAATCGTTTCACTAAAGACCAAAGACAAGCACGAAGGTCATACACTAGCACTCACAAATAGTGTTTAGATACTCACATCTCTCGGGTATAATAAAGTATATATCACAATATGGAAATGAGAAACATCTCTCACTACCTGTCATAGCAAAATAGATTACCATAGGCTTGGGAAAGGATCAAACCTCCACCACATGGCGTAAGCACCTAGGATAAACTATCAAAGAGGTCTTTTAAAGGGTTGTAACGTTAGGTGTAGGGATATGGAATACACGGTTTTGTTGGATATAGGCAGTCTTTACTGCTGGCGAGTTAACAATCTTGGTTAATTACATGTACAATATGGCGTTGCTAAGCCAAGACTAGACTCGACTTAAGCTAAAAAATGAAAAATAACAAAAACATAAAATGAACATAGAATGAAACGGGATGGTAGTCCGTATGTTTTTTCTCTTTTCTTTTTCTATTTTTATTTCTTTTTCTTGATTTTTTGATTTTTTTTTTTCGCATACACTCTTACCCGACCATCCAAAATAATACATCATAGGGAATGACCATTCCCCTTACACTTGAATCTTTACATACTTTACAATAAATTAATCTAATGACTCGAATTAAGATAAGTACTTTACCCATGAGTCCCAATCATCCCAAAACAATATATACAAGGATATGACTCGACTTAGCAACCATGTAATCAATTAGATAATTAACTTAGGGTTTAACAAATAAAAATAATGCACTAAAAATGAGTGCATACACGGAAGGCTAAGGTGATTTGGTTGTACATTTAAGTGGGGTGTAACAAATTCTTCCTTTAAGTAAAATGCTTAAAGTTAGAAATGAAAAGATAGGCTCGGAGGGGTGTACTAGGGGTTTCGTGTACTAAAAATGAGTACAACGCTAAGGTGTGGGAAAAATTAATTGACTTAACTAGCCAAGTAATATGACTTAAATGGTCAAGTAATTATGATACGGGTTTAACACAAGGGTGATCCTAATGCCTCTTATCATGTAGTAAATCCTACTACATGAATGTAGTCTCACTAGCGGTCTCGGGATGCATCACTAACGCAAGTTCTAGAATCTAAATGCTACCGGTACACTCATAAGCACTAATAGTAAATGCTTTTCCTATCAAATCTAAAGGCGAACCTCACATATTTGGGGGGAAAATTTTTCTGAATGATACGGTTTTGTGCTAGTCATACAATCTCCTATCCATGAGACGCTTGCTATGGCTAAAGTTTCACTCCTAAATGTTGTAAAAAATTTTAAATTTGGCGCTAAAATTGCACTAACAAGTATTTCTCATAGTTTTATTACACATCTACTATCAAACAAACAAACTCAAGCGAAAATGTATCTGTAAGGTATCATCATTTTACCCTTCCCTTACACTTAGGATGAACATTGTCCCCAATGTTCAAGTAAAGAATGTAAAAGTGAAATAAGTAAAACGAATGAAATCAAATACTCCCCTGATTCGCTCGATATGGATAATAAGGTGGCCAGGTTAGATCTTCCTCCAAGAAAATGAACAATCAAAGCTTCCCTTCCAGAAAAATAATCATCTTCTTGTCATACATAACCTGTAAAACCTGAGAAAACAGACAAGGCAACCTCGCATAAAATCGGCGGCAATCTATATATGCTAATAAAACCTAGAAAACAAAATAAGATATAATGCTTGTGGAATGATGCTTGCAGATTTCCTAGAGATTATAAAACTAATAATTCAACAAAAACTTTAAGACTCCGTTAGAAAAATAAAACTGGTAAAATTTCCAGATTTTTACACGTGACGCCGTCAAGAGTAAACTCGTGACGCTGTCAGAAGTGACCTGCAGAAATTTTTATGTTAAGCTTCCGGAAAAGTTCTGGAAAAACTTCGTCCTACTTCCTGGAAAATCCTGCAAAACTTCATTATGACTCGATACAAGCATTTGACTCTAACAAATACGAATATACATGTTCACTTAATATCGTGGAGAATCATGATCGGTTTTGTTTCTTAAAAACATATTTGGGGTTTCCCCTTACACTTATCTTTTGCAAAAATACCTTTGGATGAAGTTAAGACTAGGCCAAACAACAAAATAAAGTATTTCCACTATTTAGTTTTGAAACATGATCTACCAACAATAAAAATAAAGCATGCATACGGAAGCAAATAACAAACAAACAAAATAAAAATCACACAAAACATGGGTTGCCTCCCAAGAAGCGCTTTTCTTTATTCACGAGTCTTGTAGCTAGACTCAAGGTCATGGGTTACTACGTGACCTCATTGTTGGTTTCACTTTTTGATTGTAAATGTTCTTTGTAGAAACCCATCACCTTTTTCTCAATCGCTCCTGTAATCCTATGGGCAAATTCCTTATCGACTTTATACTTTGGTCCTAGAGTCAAGCAATCTTTGTAGAAAAGACTCTTCTTCTCCCATACATAATCCATGCCCTTTTTCTTATCTTCTTCATTGATGTCCTCAAAAGCACCAATGTTATCCAAATCAAATCGGGGCACAAAACGAAATTCTTTCATTCTATTAGGCATCCTATAAGTGATCCTATCGGTGTTACTCGCAAATCGGATTGTCCCTTCTATCTCATCATATTCTAACTTGGACTCTTCAACAAACGGTTTATCAAACACAACATTGGATAATCGACAATCAATAACATTAGCAAGATCTTCAACGATCATAAAGTCAGTGATATAAGTGAAATTCCCAACAAAGACATGTAAACCTTTAATTCTCCTGACAAAGTTACAAACTCCACCGGGGTATTTGGGATCTCTTCTAGGTCCAAGTCTTGTTTTCACTATATCATTATAAACACTTGAGGACATAATGTTGATTGGGGATTTAAAATCAATGTAAGCATGGTCAATATGTTTATACCCAATCACACATGGTATCTTAGCGTTCTTAGGATCGCCTCTCTTTATCTTGGGTTCGATTCTAGTGAAAGGAGGTTGAGGATTATCAATAAGGTTATTATAGTATGCGATTTCCTCCTTAGTGGGGTACAGATTGAAATAGTCATTTAGCTTCGGATCTATTTCCCCTTTCTCAAGTTCCTCAACAACATTCTCAAAATCATTAGGTCCTAGGTCCTTATTTGAATACAAGGCGGTTGCTAGGTCACTAAATGCATGGTCGAGCTCAACTTTAATCAACCTATTAAGCTCCCTAAGTTCCCTAATCTCACTCTCAATTTGTTCACGTAACAAAGCCACTTCTCTAGGGGAAAGGGGTGGATTTGCGTTTTCCATAATGGTCAACGGAATAGTCAATGAATTTAATTTACTAAAAAAGGCACGAAGAAAAGATAGACTAAAGAGAACCTAAAAATAAAAATAAAATCTTACTAGAAAGGAATCTAGCAAGTAGACCTAATAAAAAGAGATTCTAACCTAGACAATAACTATTCTCCGGGCTGCGGTGCCAAAAACTTGATGCGTAGGGATTGCACCAGGCTTTACCTCTCAAGGGATCTTGAGAAGCTTACAACCCCTACCAGGCAGTGTACCTGATCGATGTAGTATAGTATAATGACAAGTACCGGGGGATTGATCGTTCAGCTAGGAATAGTGTCGCTAGGATTAGAAAACCTAAAGACTAGGTCTAGAGATGAGGGATGATTCTTTTTGTATTTTTATATTTTATGAAAGCAAGTAAAAATCTCGGGTTTGAAGGAGTTAGGCGGAATTAGTTGCTAGTCAACTAACCCAATACTAAAGATGCAATCAAAATAAAATACAAAAAATGAAAATAAACTAAATTAAACTAAAGTTGTGAGCAATATATGGGAGAATTGTGTTTACTTAGATTTCACTACTCCCTAGATATCTTTTACATGTTAATTACTTGTTATAGTTGCATGGATGACGGATTGTATTCCTTAATACCATTCATGGGGTGGCGTACTTACTTCCCCAATCCTATGAGCACTTAGTTCACTCCTATGTCGAGCCGGCTAAGAAGCTCCTAACATGGGATCACTAGAATTTGCTCATGCATTAAATACAACCAATAAAACCTAGTACACATCGGTTCATGTTTCCTAAGACGTTCAAGCATGTTACACAATGGAGATTTGCCAGTTTTCTTAAGCCTAACATTGAAATCATTCATCCAATACAACCATAAACAAGTAATCAACACATAATTAACATCTAGGTTTCATTACATCTAAGCAAACACAAGATAGATCTAGCCTAGCATGTTGAAATCAAGACAAGCGTGAGATATATTCAAACAACACATAGACATATTGATTGAATTGAAAGAAGACTTATCTCAATTGAACATGAAAGGATTCAAGGGGTGAAAACCATTGAAAGTACTGTAAAATATGACCTAGGGTTTACAAAGTTCGGCCCTAGTATTCTCCACACAAGTTCCTCTTTTATGAATGAAAAATAGAAAACTATATATAGATTTTGATAGGTGACGGCGTCAAGAACAAAAGTCTGACGCCATCATCTCACCGCCAAATAGTTTCTCAGACTGCCTAGATCTGGGTCTGACGCCGTCATGTATACTCCTTATGCAGGCCGTCACCAAAAATTGTCTTGACGCCCTTGTTGTGACGCCTTCAGGTTTTCACTGGGTCATCATGGTTTTTACTCTTGACACCGTCATGATCTTCCTCTTGACGCCGTCAGTCATCATGGTTTTTACTCTTGACACCGTCATGATCTTCCTCTTGACGCCGTCAGGTACTGTTCTCAGCATGGAAAATTAAGTCTTTGCCGTTTTCTTCACTTTTATGCTCCACAAACGTCCGAATTGCTTCCTTTTCCAGAATTCACTCCCAAAGTACCTAAAATCACAAAAGGAACGATTTAGGGCAATATTTGATCAAATAAATTCAATTATGGGCTTAAATGACCCCCTAAAAGTGGTTCATTTTTCGCCTCATCAACTATCCACCAATCAAATATCATCTCTACACACCAAACTCCAATGTGATTGGTTAAAAGACAAATGGACATATATTATGCGACACCTCAAAATAGAAACATGGATATTCATTTATAGTGCCTTTTATTGTCGGCCATACAATTTACATATTGTACTAATTTTGTATGTTCGTTAGTATAGTAGTCTGAATTATTTTTTGACACATTTATTAGTCAGATTTGTGCAACTATAAAGGTTGAGGAATCATATTATTTGCTTCAATTTTTATGGATTGTGTAATTGGTCGTTCAAGTATATCAGAGTCAATTCTATGATTATAAGTTCATTTCATACCAGAACAGATCGGAAGTTATATACATTCTTATTGTGAGAAGGAGTCATTTGAGCGTATCTAAATAAATACTCCCTCTGTCTCAAAATTATTGTCAGGAGACAAGAATCGCAAAGTTTAATAAAAGTGGGATCACTATAATTCTCAACTACTCAAATGGAATATTCCCCCACAAAATTCTCTTTTCCTTACTAAAAATGAAAAGTGGACAATTAATTTGAGACATTCACAAAAGGAAATATAGACAATAAATATGAGACGGGGGGAGTACTATGTTTACATATGGATCCCTACGTCGTCGTACATTCCATTTAAGGCCTAATGAGACCTTTTTACATATCTCTCTTTATTTGGGACCCTATTCACCTCTTTGGGCTTCTATTAAATTGAGAAATAGGTTTGATGTCCATCTTTTTGATATATTGGATATCTATACAAGGCATTCTCCCGATAATTCAAATTGAAGCAATTGGATGTCCAATTAAGGCCTCAAGAGCAAGAAATGACAAAGTGCTTTGTTTTGATAAAGACGATAACTAGACAAACATAACAAACAATGTTATTTATAAGTTAGTACCCTTTTTGTAAATAAAGTTGATGGTATTGAAATTATAAGTTCATTTTCTTGATATTGTATGGAATCCTTCCACCACCGATTAATATTGAAGGTAGGTGCCCTTATTATGTGCCTTTGTAACATTGATCAAATGGCATGACTTTGTAATGATACAAGGTTACAAATCTTAAGAATAAGAGTAAAAAACATTTAGGCAAGGATTATATATGGAGGTCAAGTCTGTCAAGTATGTGCGATACCACGTATGGTTATAAGCCCCTCTGACAAGAAATGCTTTTCAAACTCAAAAGAAGACAATTTCCAATGTCAATTTATTTTGCCATGATAATCAATAAAAGCCAAGGGCAAACTTTGTCGAAAGTGTGGCTTTTTTTAAGCATCATGTTCTTTCTCATGGCCAGTTGTATGTTGTTATTTTAAGGGTTAAGAGCAAAGAAGGGTTGAGAGTTTTTTTATGCGACCGAAAGGGTAACTATACTGATAAAACAAACAATGTTGTAATTAAAGTAGTTTTACACAAACTTATATAATACGAATGTTTGTGCTTTTTGCTGTACTTTTGTTGATATAGTTTATGTGAAGCAATAATTACGATTTTTATTGTATTAATGAATACTTTAATATAATTACAACTATTAGTATATATTACATATAAATAACTCTTACGTTTATGACAACTTTTATTAAACAACATATAATTAAATTATAATCATCTTAAATATATGTAGACAATATAACGAAACTAGCTCGCCCATCGGGCAGGTCTGAAAATCTAGTATATAATATAAAGTTGACGCTTGGCAACTTTAACAGTACATTCCTCCGGGAGCCACTGGTGGCATTTGTAATCCATAATTTTGCCTCTCCCTATTACCAAGCCATCCTGAATTCATTCAGACACTTAGCATTCAAAGAAAATTCGAGTAATAATGAAATGAGGAAATGCTTAATATATATAGTTAAAAAAACATTTTCAAAACATAATTAGGTGAAACTGGGTACGGTTTACCTATGGAGACGTCAAATCCGCGATACTTGAGCTCACGGTACTCTTGACACAAAGCACATCTTTCACAGCAGAAATGAACAAGGCAATCGTTACAAGGAGTTTCACGCAATCGATATTGGCTTCTCATGCTAGTTCGATACGCACAAGAATACAAGCATCCGCAACAAGTGAGAGTCTCGATTATAGCATAGAGGACCCCGTTTAGCCCGCAAGCTGTATCATATATAGACAGTTAATGAGTTTATCTTACATATTTAAGAAAGTATATTCAAGATCAAACGTACTAATTTTCGGTTAGATTACCAAAGAAAAACGTACATATTTAAGAAAGTAGAAGATAATATGACCTTTAATCTACTTTCCTGTTTCGAAGTGTTCATCAATCATTCAATTGTATCCTTAATTAATTACGTTCTTCTTGCTATTCAAGATTCAGATTGTGATTATCAACCCAATCACTCTTTAATTTTAATTCAATGAATATATTTAATCTTGCTAAAAAAATATGAATTAGTCAATAGAAAATATGCAATAAGCAATTAAGCATCATAACCTTAGAAATGTTTCGACTGAAAATGGTTAATCAATTAACTTACGAGTATTTCCTTTGTCAACAATCTCAGCAATTTGTCCAAAAGTAATGCATGGACACCAACATGTCAAGCAACCTGTATGTGGTTCAGAAACACATGTCACCTAGTTGTACAAAACAATCAAATAGACAAATATATACATGTGTCACAATTAAGCAAAAATAACGTCCCCGCACCAGTAGCTCAATAATGAAGGACATGCAATATTAAGCATTGTTGAAAAAAATCTGATTAATCGTCGCTTAGGCGCTATTGGGCACTAACCTTTCTGATTTATGTAAATTGGTCAACCATGATCAACAGCGGTCAATGACGGTCAAACTGGCCGGAAACTTTCAAATCTTGCCGGAAAATACCCGAAACTTGTCGTAAACTAGTTTTAATCAGTTATAGTCGTTGTTATCTCTATTATAAGATGTTTTTAAGGAAAATCTTGCCGGGAATACCCAAAACTCGCCGAAATGACCAAAAACTTGCCAAAAATATCAATCCGATTAATTACCGATTAATCCCGCCTAAACCAGTTACAAGCTACAAAGGGGTCGACCGCCCCGATTCGCGATTTTTGCAACCTCAAGTATTAGTCAAGTGAAGGTTATGGGTTCCAATCCTATCTCTATATCCCTCTAATCATAATTGTGAGACTGGTGAGGGCGCCGGAGGGTCGATTACCATTTTATTCACCTAAATAAAAACGTACTAATCTATACAAAAATATACTTACAGTTGGGGACATCGTAGCAGCAGCCACAAAGACTGCTAGACCAGTTTACGGGATGAGGAGCCATGTACTGAGCTGGGATACCAGTGACATACTGTGGCACCACCGGTGTCGGTAGTGGTGGTGGTTGGTCGTTTGATACTGGCGGTGCTGATGGTATTGGTGTTTGTGATTTTTGTGGATAATCTTCTGAAGTTGAAGCATACATGATGCTTCTTGATGGTGTGGCTAACCTTGACAATAGATATTTAATAATTTGATTTCAACAATTAGCTAGACAAAATCGTTGAAATAATAGATAAACAATATTTAATGTTTATGTTCAGCATATTTGTAATATTAACAATTTGAGATAATTGCATATATACCCACTAAAACTCAAAAACTTGTATATTTATCTAAAATACAAGTTTTCAATGCATGATGTACAATGCAAGTTAAGCATGGTTTGGGTATATATGCAAATACGCAAATTTTAGTGGGTATAAAAGCAATTGCCCCTAACAATTTACTACTACTATTCTTTTCCTATTGTTATACAGCAAGTTTGCAACCACACAATCTTAGTTTGAATATCAATATATTATTCTAACATATTCTAATTTGTTATATTTGTAAACATTAAACGATTTAATACTACCATTCTTATCCTATTGACTAACATTTGAATGTCAATATATTATTCTAACAATAATACAATACCAAATTTAGGCTTAAAAACTTTAATTTACAATTCTAAAAAATCTGAATTATCACAAAATTTACTCTAAAATCTTCGGATCTCAATAATAAAGCCCAAAACACATTTGTACTCCAAATTTTCGGATTATAGCAAGAAGACCCAATATTTCTTTTACCAACCCAAGTCCACTACTTATTTATCCTAATTAATAGCAACTATATACATCCTCTATCCCTAAGTATGTGTAACCCTAAACACACTTATACAACTACACATGCAGTCACACTAAGTTTTTCTCTTATCCAAAAAAAAAAAAAAAAAATAGACCTGGCTTTTTTTTTTCTTTTGATATTCGAACACCTAAAGAAAGCAAACCAAAAATTTCTTATATCTCTCATGCATTTTATTATTTTTATTTTGTAACTGTATTTGATTTTTTATTCGATGATACAAACATTGAAATCAAAATTTTGTGATTTTGTGATTTTGTCTAATATGAATTTTGTTATGTGCCGTGCAAAAGCTGAGATCTTTGTTTCGTTTTTTTAGCATCGAATTAAGAGATATGTGGTCCTTAAAGGAGGTCGACAGAATTGTTTACATGTACAAATACTTGTTCTTTAAATTCTTGTGCATTGTGTTAACTTGTATTAATATGTGATGGGGTGTATTAATTGTAAGATGTGTAAGAAATATGTGGTCTTTAAAATATTGTGCTTTAAATACTTGTTCTTTGTTTTTGATAACTTGTAGTTTACTTAAAAATTTAAATGTAGAAATCTTAAAAATTAAATAGGAAAGAATGTGCAAAATGTATTATAAGTAGTATAGATAAGGAGCCAACTTTGACCAAGACCTTGTTGTTAACAATAAGCGACCTATAGACGATGATTAAAATGTCAAAATCCTTAGAAGTGTAGAGTAAAACCCCTTGTGGATTAAGCGAAGTGTTTTTGTAACTTAGAGTAAATTGCAAAAATCGTCTTTATGGTTTGGTCAAATTGCATGTTTATTCTTGTGGTTCATTAAGTGCAAAGATCGTCCTTATTTTGCACTGTTACGTGCACTTTTGGTCTTTCAACAGTGAAATTTGGAAAACCATAAAGACGATTTTTGCAATGATGGAGGACCAAAAGCGCATGTAACAGTGCAAAATAAGGACGATCTTTGCACTTAATGAACCATAAGGACGAAATGTACAATTTGGCCAAACCACAAGGACGATTTTTGCAATTTACTTTGTAACTTATTTAACTGATAAATTGTTTTTTGTTGTGCTATGCGTAATGTTTCCTTCAAAAAATATATATATCACTGTTGTGTAGTATATCTATTATGCTAATATATCTAAGTTCGTGCTCTTCACTATTATGGACCGTCAACAACTTTCTCCAATTGGTGAAGCAAAACTGTAGAACTTCTTTTGTGTTGTTTTTGTATAGTATTAGAATTTTTACCCATTTGGAGATTGAATATCTTTTGTAAATTGTATAGTGGTAGTTGGGAAAAAAATATGATCTGTTAAGCGGTTTGGGACGGTTTATAATGATAAGGTTGATAGTAATAAGACCACACTAAGACCAAACACAACACTATCACATAAGCGACACCTAAGCTTTGTTTCTCCTAAACCAAACACTCATAGTAAAAGGATCGCAGTCACAACCAAAAACATATCCTACAAAATTAAACATATACAAAAACACACAAACCAAACAATTGGTTGGGTCCGAGACTAGACCAAATGAATCAAAAGAGGACGCTTTTGGTTTGGTTGGGGTAGGAGGGGGCACTGAATGAGACAACAAATTGGGGTAGACCAACCTATCTATTACGTTTAGTCTAACAAAGAGCCATATCTGATAATTCGTTTGGTCTATTTCCTCTTTTTGGCACAGTATGGTGGGTGAAGGCACCAAAAGTTTTTATTTATAGGTTTTAATCTTATAAACTTTTAGATATCTGTTAAGAATTACAATTACAATCCAACTTATTACTGGAACGAAATGAAAGGATGAACTCAACTTTTAATTAACACTTTCGTCATTATCAAAGCTACAAAATATGGTGAATGTCTTGAAAAGCATGGTCCATGAGTTCGTGTCCATTATGTGTTGAAGCTACAAGTTATATAATTCAAATAACACATACTATTACAATCCAAATTCAAATGCTTACAAAACTCTTGCAAAGGGCATGAGGCCATGAGCACTCTTTAATTAGCTTCTATATGTGGAAAAAGGGTGTTTACAGCAATCCGTTGGATATGGCCTAGAAAATAATTCTACCACAACTAGAATGAGACACTTAAATTTGATAATGTATTTAATGAAATAGATCAAACTGATATATAAAAAGGTGCAAAATATTACACAAATATTTTCACTTCTTTACTAAGCTACAAATTAAAACAATAACCATATCAAGAAACAAAACTCACACTTTCAAACCCTTCTTTGACTGAAATTTAGAATCAAAAATATAAGCAAAATTATAAAGCACACACATACAAAATGCTTCGACAACTTTCAGAAAACATTATTCTCCAAGTCTTTAAGTCCCGGGTCAACCTCCTTGACTTTTTCATCTTCATTTACTCCAAACACAGGAGTCTCCAATTTAGGAGGATTCTGAAATAATCATACAAAAATAATGTGTGTCAAGATTAATTTTAATTCAACTTTTTAGCCGTTAAATCATTACGTTTAAACATGTTTTTGCCTGATCACCTAAAAAGTATAAGCAAATCAAAACAAATTTCTAAAGCGTTACCTGGCAACGAACTAAAGCCCAGTTGATACCCCGAAAGAATGGATGTCGTTTCACTTCACTTGCACCTTCACGTGAACCCAACCGGTTCTTTGGGTCTCTATGCAACAATCTGTAAATCAACTGCTTGGCTGGAAGGCTTACCTGCATAAATCCAAATGCATTCAATTTTCCTACTTATATGACGTTCTTAACGCTGCATTCTCGAGTTTTTCTAGGTGGGGATAGAAATGATGTGTAAAGAAGAGAAAAGAAAAGAAAGAAAGTTGATTTTATTTTTCATGTTCTCGAGTTGACATGAAATGAAGAAATAATGTTGTGCTCTCGAATTTTGTAGAAAAAAAAAGGAAAAAAAAAAAAACATATAATTACATTTATGCACTTTTAAATATGTTCATTTTATCATAAGAGTCGAATATGAGTAAATATTAAAAGTTATATCGGTTATTATACACTAAAAAGTGACGGTGTAGAATTGTTTCCGTCTAAATCCGCCCATATTTGGGCGGAAAATTCCTATAGGAAAATGATAAGAATTTTCCTTTCATTTTCTTTGTGTTTCATTTCTTTTCTGTCTAAGAAAAACTCAAGAACACAATAAAATTTCAGTTTCTTATCATTTCCTTTCCTTTCCTTCTAAAAATGAATTCGAGAACGGAGCGTAAGGGTGGCAAAATGGACTGGTTTAACATGAGTCTAAACACTTTACGTAATCTTTGATACATCAGTAAGGGCTTGTGCATTACAATTCATTTCAGATAATGTTCAACCTAGTTGACTCATTTCAGCTTTACTTTCATTTTTTAGCTCGACCCATTTGACCCTGCTAGTTATGATTAAAAACCGCACCCTTTATATATTATAATGGCTAGAAATATCTAGTATTCTCTGAGACTGAAAATTGTAATACACATTTATTAGAAAGCAACGCACCGGTATGCTACCAGGAAACTTGAGATCTTTATGAAGAACATTAGCAAATGTTCTTTGCCTCGTCTTTCCTCTAAATGGCGTGTACCCGTAAAACATTTCGTATAGAAGAATACCTACGAATTTAACACAACAAGAAGTTCTTAATTTTCACATAACTAAACAAAATTTTAGACAAAAACTGAAAAAAAGGTGAAATTTTTACCAAGAGCCCACCAATCTACTGCACTAGAATGTCCAGCCCCACTTATAATTTCCTATTAAAAGGCCAAACAATTAATAATAATAATAATAATTAAAAAAAACAAAAAACAAAAAATAAATAAATAAATAAAAGAAGAAAGGTAAGGAAATTAAGTTGACAAACCGGAGCAATATATTCTTCTGTTCCAACAAATGAATTCGATGCACGCACAGGTTCAGCCATGAAAATCGGATTCTGCTGACCTTTATGACTCCTTTTCTTCTTCTTCTTTTCATTTATTTCAGGAACTAAAAGCTGAAACAAGAACATACAAAATCATTCATACGTATACATATAATTATTCGTGTTTGTGGTACCAAGGTCCTTTGTACTCAATTTTTTTTTTTTTTTTTTTTTTATTATTATTATTTTTTTTTCTGAGTTTTCATTACTCTGTATCGACCCAAAAAAAAAGTTTGAAAAAATGATCTGGAGCAGGTTAAGCAACTATGCGTGTGTATCTATAACGCTAGAGGGAGTATTCCAAATTTTTTTTATTTTGTGAAGTATCTTTATCACTATAGTTTGCTAAAATGTATATAAAATACTTTAATTCTGCATTACAAAATAAAAGAGTGATTAGAAATACCTGAGGCTTGCAAGATGTTAAGCAAGAAAGATCAAAATCTGTCAAAGCTACATGTCCAGTGCTTTGTATTAATACATTTTCTGGCTTCAGATCTCTGTATATAATACCTGCACCACCATTTTAGCAATGGTTCATTAATCATTACGTATGACTGATGGATCAAGAAAGACATATTTAATGTTCCATTTCTATAACAAATTAAATGGTTGGGATATATTGTTCCACCTTGACAGTGAAGGTATTCTAAGGCCACGAGCACCTCCGCGGCATAGAATCTATAATCAAACAAGTACAAGTTCTTGTATGTTAAAACTATAAGTTTTCAGGAGAATACCATTTAGTACTTAGTGACTAGTTTAGATTAGAATGTATACCTTACGGCATCTTCCTTTAAGACCTTCATTGGTTGTCTGTCTAAAAGCATAAAAAGTTCTCCGCCAGGACAGTAATCGGTGATTAAACAAACATGAGTTGGTGTCTGCAAAGATTTTTGTTTGTTACATGATTACTAGCTAGATGCTAAAACAAGTATATTGACATATTTAAATTAGGAAAGATGCAACAACAAAAACTTTAGTCAACCTGAAATGAAGCATATAATGCTGGAAGAAATGGATGGTCCAAAACATCTAATATCTCTCTTTCTGCACACGCTCTATGGACCTATTTCGTATAAAAGAAGTACACAATTTTTTTAGGGAATCAGATTCATTTTTGTGAGAAAATGGAAGAATACAATAAATAGGTAGGAACTTGTGCAATAGAACATCTGGTAACTGTTATTACCTTGTTACGATTAATCATGACACCTTTATCCATTGCTTTCATTGCGAAAAACTCGCCAGTTCCACATAACTCAACCAAATGAACACTACCAGTGTCGCCGGATCCTAGAGGCTTTACAGGTCTAAAATGCTTTAGTCCTAATGTTTCTCCATTCTCAATAACCTACAAAAACCATTAATCAGATAATCAGGTGTCTTAATATACATACGTATAGTTTGTTAGGGCCCAGACATTTAAAGTATATATGGTACCTTTAAAATAGCCTTCCAGGCTGATGAATCCCTTCTATGAGGCTTTGGGTGTACCATTTTCGAATGTTTTGCCCAAAGATCATCCGGGGTCTGCGTATAGTCAAGAATCGTTAATCTTGCGTAGGGAAATTAACTAGGTATAACATATTAATAACGTTATATGTTTTTGCATGCTTGTAAGTGTGGACATTAAGTGCCTAAGTTCTTATGACTAGCTATGTTACTACAAACTTACCATGTTAGCATCTGGAAGTTCTCGTACTGCTACGTCAACATTTTCTGCAGTCTCTTTCACCTAAAAAAAAAAAAAAAAAAAAAAAAAACTTCAGCAACCATTAAACACGCCCGTATCTATATGTGTATAAAAAGACAAGGAATTGCATATGTAGGAATTCAATTCGTTGTGGTTACCAGAAGTGCCCCATCTTTAGCAGTGGTTTCAGGGATACAATTGTGAAGTGGCTCAACATGTTGACTTCCATCCAGTTGAACTCCAATGAAGTATTGAACCTCTCCCTATAGAACAAAAAATAAATAAATAAATAAATAAATAATAACAAACATTATATCTATCTTTCAACTTAAACCCTCAAACATTTTATTTTTCAGGAAATGCTTAGATTGAATAAAATCTAATCCATAGACGGTATCCAAATAGCCCGTCATCAATGCATTTGATAACACATTCTGTGCATTTACAGTGAGTCATACCTTTTGATCACGCATAGGCTGAAGATGAAACAGATTCCAAAACTTTTTCCCTGATTGATTGCCAATAAAAAAGATTTAGCCATGAATAAATAAACATATGTCCTTTCAAATTTCATGATACTCAGGGAACTCGTGAAAGAATGTGTGTATATATACCGGTCTTGGTGTAATTGATGAGTTGTACGGTAACCTCTCTTTGGTTATCGATTGCATCTCGTATTTTCTTGACAGTTGATGGATCCGTTTCAGGCCCTTGAAGAAACCTGAAATAAATAAAAATAATGAAATATATTATGGTGGAAGTTTAGCAGATTTGAATCATTGTCGGTGAATATTTTGTGTGGCAGGCCATCTCTTGAAATAATGGTACTGATAAGTTTTGAACTTTTCTTTTTGTGTACCTGCAATTTTTACCCAAGATCTCTTCCCGGCTATACTCGGTCAACTCTAAGAAGCTATCCGATGCAAAAATCTACCAATAAAATCATCAAAATGCCATAAAACTATTTGAATACTTTTGTGAATATAACTGAGTGAAATAAAAGACTTACAATCGGATTATCAGGAAGTCGTGGATCAGTGATGACAAAGTTTTTCTCAATACGTTCAAGAGTTGTAGCAAGATCAATACCCTTTCTCATTTCCTTCTTTCTCACTTTGTCATCCAAGCTTTCTGGCCTTGAATCATTGTTTTTGTGTTCAAAAACATCATCTTCATCATTATCCTCACCGTCCGTATCTTGAATATTAACTTCTCCACCATATCCATCGTCAAATTCTTCACTACTTTTGCGGTTTTTCTTCTTCAGCCTAAGCACATATATGGTATATAATCAATTTACTTCAAGCCATCGCATGCATGTTATTTATTGAGAAAAATAAAAATCTAAACCATAAAATAGTATAGGTTGCGTTTAGTTGTGAAAAAATAAGGGTATTTAAAAAAATTAAAAAAAAAAGTAAATAAATAAGTAAATAAATAAATAAAATCAATGAAAACTGGAAAATAAAAGACGTGCCTTGATCGAATATTTAAATAAAAAAGTTTTTACAAATAGAAAGAGGGACTTTTAGAAATTTATAACTAACCTTTAGTAAAGGTACGTAAACTTTTCTAAAATTTTCCTTGCATTTTTCTATAATCTTTGTACTACTTAACAAAACATCATAACACGTTTTTTAAAATTTTACTAACACTTTTCTACGACATTTTTTTTTTTCTTCCAAACAATCGTGACAGAGAAGTAGAATCATTTTTCCATAGCTAAACACACACAAAATTATCGTACCTACTAGTTTGTCACTTATCAAAATGTAACATAAGTTTAATTAGTTCTTGACAAAAATAAAAATGTGTTAATGCTTACTTTTTAACAAATAACAAATGAAAGTTCAGTTAATTAATAGCAAATTATATTAAAGGACACAAATTTGTTTCAAGATAGTTCATTTTTGACACAAACCATATTTTTGTTAGGAAAACTGAAATGTAAGGATTTTTTAAAGAACACAGAATAAGTACCCTATGAAAGAAAGTCGTTTTGATTTCTTTTGCTTCTTTTCAGGGAGTTCATCGATCGGCTGCATGGTGGTGAGGGTTCTAACACCAGTATGTGAATTACGGCGTTGCGGAGGTGGTGGGGGAGGAAACATAGTCTCAGCTGATTTTCGTCGGCAATCATTTTTGTTTTGGTCACTACTTTTTCTTGACTCCGTCGCAAATGGGTGCCTATTGGTCGACTCACTTAGTGCTCTAGGTCGCTTTACTGCCTCGACCAGCTCCGTCACTGAACTAGTTGCCATATCTTTTTGCCTGGCTGCAAGATTTCATCATAAAATCAGAATATGGATTCTTTTTAAGGCAGTATGTGAAGAAATGCAAAAGGGTGTACCATCATATCGAATCAAAGATTCAGGCAACCCATTAGGCCTTAGCGTTTTCTCTTTAGTCCCTTCGGTATGCTTGCTGACCTCCACTTGCATTCTGCGCATAATCCACACGAAAAACAAATATAATTAAACACATTATTCGATAAATTAAATCGTGTTTCTTCAGTAATAGTCACTGATCGAATACATTACAACTATACTAGAGATTATAAAGTGATTAGTATTTTTATAATTGAAGTTAAACATGTTTTTCTTTATAATCAAATAACTAGTTATAATGCACGCACGGATATTTTTAAATTTTTTGATTAATATATTTTTATTTATTAAAAAACAAATAATTTAATCTTTGTTTTGTTTGATTTATGATGTTTAATTATAGTTTTAATTTATTAAAGATAATTATTTAAAAATTTTAATCTTATTATTAATTGCATCTTATCTATATTTTTTATATTTATCTTCTACTTGTGTTATGGATAAATATAAAATATTATCTAATAAGAAAATAATCTTTTTTTAAATAAAATTATTACTAAATAAGGTATGAATCCATTTTTTTAAATAAAAAAATTCTCAATAGGGTTTTTTTTATTATATAAAAGATTGGCCCAACGATTAAACGCGACACTTTAATTTTTTACATTTAAGTTGTTTTTGGTAATAAAAGTGTATAATTTAATTTCCAAAGTTACACTATAGGAATATTACATATTTTAATATTTACATTGTATGCAATCGTGATGTTACACACCACGTGCTAGATTTTTAACTTTTTATGTATATCTGACTAATACATTGTGTGACATGAAAAATTGTCATTGGACATTATTGAGAAATTGGAATATAAAAATGGTGCACCAAGTATATAGGCATATAGGAAAAAAGGGACTAGACACCAAGGAGTGGCCCATGCACCCATCACGTAGTAACATCAGTCACAAATGTGTTTCTAACTCTCTAATGGTCCTTAAAAGGACCACCATACCCCTTCCTCATTCCCTTACCTAATAAAACCAAAAAGGAAATAAATGAAATGACTACATTTATAATTTGTAGGACATGTTTAGTTAATTTTGTAGAAAATATCTGCGTAATTATCGAAAGAGAAATCGATGTGGCCATTTTGAAGACCTTAGACTGAAGGGCAAGGGTGTGAAACTTTCACCTAAGGGCCCCACATCACGCATCATTTCCTTGTCTTCCAACATAGATCACGCGCTATGCACTTGTACCAAAACAATATTCGGTGAAAGGTTCACTAATTGAAAAAGAAGATAATGGTCCCATCTCAATTGTTTTATTATTTTTTTATTTTGTGTGTGAGTGTGTGTAAGATATTTAGTGGGGTATATTTTTATAAAGTGGGTATTTAATAAAATGTGAAGTTATAGGTTCCTTGCCCTCTAAAAGGTGAAGAGTGGTGAAGAGAAGTGAGAGGAGAGAGAAAGCTGACGTGGCGCTGATGTGTATGGTGAAGGTGTAGTCACCTTGCCTACTAGCCTTAGAATCTTGTATCTAACCGCAAAGATCTTAAACTGGAACTATCTAATAAAATGACAAAACGGGTACAAGTCATGTGGTGCTTGCCTTGATAGGACTACGCTAGAGATCGCATATATGTTGCTAAAGAAGAATTTGTTTGTATCCGTAATTGAATATGAAATATCGGGTACGTATCATTCATATACCCGATATTAGAGGGTGATCAACGTCTATATGTAGAATAATCAAACCAAAAGGCCCATAATAAGATGAAAACACAGCCTCTAAAAAGGCCGACCCTGAAAGAGTACACATCCAAATAGGCCATCAAGCCACGCAAAAGATAGACCCAAAATAGATAGACCCAAAATGTCTATAAAAATATCCAGATCGTGTGGGTAAAACTTTTTAAGGTCCTACTTGAATATTTGACATTGAAGATATGATCTTCAAAACAAATTAGCTTAACTTAAACTTTAAAAGCAATCGTTAAGATATAGAAAAAGTTGATAGTGGCAAAAAAAAAAAAAAAAAAAAAAAAAAAAAAAAAAAAAATCTAATTTCCACATGTAATAAGATACCCTGATCAAATTTGAAAGAAAAACTCACTAAAATATCCATAACAGTTTGGTTATCATTATTGACCTTTAACTAAAAGCTAAGAGTACAATAATTGTTTAACAAAATCTTGTTACAAAATTTAATTTTTGCTTAGGACTAAAGTTTGATTTGCATGTTAGCATGTACAGTTTCCTTTTGAAAAAAGTGTCATTAAATTCAGTGTAGAAATGATAATTAGGGCCCCGGTCTTCGGGGTGGTAAACCTAAGTTGGAAATTTACCTGTCAAAAAAAAAAAAAAAAAAGTCAATAAAAAACATACCCTATAAATTTTAGGATGTTGCCGGATTCATCTTTGATGGGTGAAACAGTGAGAAGGTTCCAAAAAGGGGACCCATCTTTCTTATAGTTGAGTAGTCTGCCACAATATGTTGTACCCTTTACCAACGCTTCCCTGATTTTAGCAACATCTTCCGGGTCAGTGTCTGCACCCTGTAGGAACCGACTACATACAAACCAACACAACCACAATCAATCCAACATATTCAATCATTTTAACATCATATCATGAAAACCATGTATAACTGATAAATAAAATTGTATAAGCTATTATTTCTTATTCACATAAAGCGTCTACTACGATATGAAACATATATTTGCTCAAAAATATAAAAAAATGATAAGAAACATATATCTAAGTTTATTCGGTACACTGTCAATCAATAAAATGTCACTTTTTATTTTACATTTTAAATTAGTTCTGATTAATTGAAATTACAATAAAATGTCACTTTTTATTTTACTATTTAAATTAGTTCTGATTAATTGAAATTAAAATATACACACTTAATTTGAAACAAACCAACATACTGTTAATATTAAGATGAACATTTATTTAAAACTAAAATTGTATTCAAAGAAGTTCCATTTAGTGACAGAGTTTAGTGACAAACGGAACTGTCACTGTATTTGGGCCATAGTGACACTTTTGCAAAGGTGTTGGAAGGTTATGGTCTCAACTTTTTTATTGACATGTTCTATAAAAACCGGTGTCACCAAAAGGTCAATACTGTATTTGTTAGTCTTCTTATGTCATAAAATTGAGGCATTTATAGCAATGTTGTAAATAGTGTGAGGTGTGCTATGGCGGCATGATCAAGCCTCACGCTTTAGAAGCTACGGAGAGATTGTAGCGTTCTTTAAGAAGTGATTTAAAGCGACACAAAATTTAAAAATATTAGTAATAGATTTCTATAATATATTGTATTTCATATATATCGAGTTTACAAAATGTATTATACATTATAATTAAGTTAAGAAACTACCATTGCATGTAATTTTATTTATAAAAACCTTTTTCATCTGAGTTGAATCTAAAAAGAAAAGAAAAAAAAAAGCGTCACGCCTCGTGTCTTTTCACGTCTTATCTCACGCCACACCTAGAACCGACATCTTAATTTATTTTGTAACGTAAAAATCACATCTCATGTTTTAGCAGTGGCTTAGCGCCACTATAGTATGCCTTTTAGAACCCTAGTTTAAAGATAACATTTTTACTTACCCTTTTTATAGGTTGGTTTTGTTTATAGTGAGTGGAGAGGGG
Organism: Artemisia argyi; assembly: GCA_030686995.1. Taxonomy (NCBI): domain Eukaryota; kingdom Viridiplantae; phylum Streptophyta; class Magnoliopsida; order Asterales; family Asteraceae; genus Artemisia; species Artemisia argyi. Next base: position 73,874,341 of record CM060706.1, read on the forward strand.
ATATGGTTTTTAAGAAGACCATTTCTCTGAAGTATAACTTTGTTTAGAGACATTGAACAAAGAGTTTTGATTAACACACTTTTATTTTTGATTCGCATACTTTAATGTACAATCTTTAAAAACAACATACGATAAATGTATAACTCTTTACAGTTTAGAGTGTGCAAATCAAAAATAAAAGTGTGTAAATCATTAGCATGGAACAAAGGTTTTAGCAAAATATATTTTCAATGCTTATAAATGACTAAAGTGTCAATAGGGATGAATCCAGTGTAATTAACTTGTGATTGACCATGAAATTTAGACTTTTAACTTTATGCTACAGACCAGCATGTGTGTGACCACTTTTGGTAATAAAAAGGTTAAAAAGTCACACGCCTCATTTTGCATAATGAACAATAAAAATAAAAAGTTTGTAAAGGTAAAGATAGAACAAAAGAAGCCATACCAATTTCGACCGATTACTTCTTTAGAAGTATAACCAGTCATTTTGAAGAACCCTGCGCTTGCATACAAAATGGGATAGTCTGGTTTAGTGGCATCCGAGACCACAAATGTTTGTTGAAACGTCGATAATGCATCCTTTAAGTCCTCCGATACTCTCGGAAATCCTCTTTCTTTACCTACATCGACATCGTTTTAAAATGGACACGTTTACAAATGAATCAAAGATATACAGTAATAATTATGGAACTATTTATAATTTTAATCAAATACTCTAATAATTAGTACTATCATGCATTATTAGGTATTGAAATTACAATAATTACTTTGTAAATGCATATCGTATCATCTTCCTGGCTAGATGATTGCAATTAATACCATTTATATGTATTCTATTTAAAAAAAATAAAAATAATAATAATAATATACTTGTGAGACTTGAGTATAAACAAAAATCATTACATTGAGCAAAAATTTTACGTAATATGCAATCATTTTTCATAGAACTTCAAGTAAAGTATAATACTAGTATAAAGTAAAATTTTTGATAAATAATTCTTGGACCAATAAATTTTTGCTAAATGCTAAACATAATCATAAGTTATCAATACTTACCCACTCCATCATCCGACACATCACTTGAACTCTGAACCGAATTACCCGAATCCCTTCTATTCGAGCCAGGTTTTGCACTTGGATCCTCACCCGAAGTTCTCACTTTAACTCCTTGTGGCTTACCGGTCTCGGTATCTGTTTGCAAGACCAAACCCCACTCCGCCGCTCTTTGTTCAGCCGCACCCACTATTCCACCTGGAGACTGTGGGGCCACCCCCATCCCCTTTACAAAAGGTGGTGAATGCGGCCGAATAAAGGCCGGTGGAGTGTCATTAGGATTAGGATCCTTAAGAGCCATCCAAGACTTGATCTCATCAGTTGGCAATCTTCCCGAATGAGAGGATGATATGCCAACATTAACATTGAGATCCTCCGATGTTGATATTGTTGGTGCTGGTACTATGTTGTCTTGTGGTGACTCGGTCCAAGTACGCCACGTGGGTTGTGGCCGAAATGGTGCGGTGACCTCGTTGCTAGACGGATTGAATACTTCGAGTGAGCCACGAACGTCCCTTTGAGCTGGTAGGAATACCGGGGATGACTTGTTTTGTGCATGATGTTTATTTGGCTCCATTTACTCTACACGATCAACATGCAAAAGTTAATTACATATAAAAAAAACTATGTGTTACATGTTATTTAATCGTTTATAGTCATAAGTACCTAGAATTTGACCAAATTTGTAGAAAAAAATATACAAACTTTAAAGGAAAGTTTGGAACAGGAGATAAGCTAGGATGGTGGAAATGGTTTTAATGGAGACTTGGATGAATTGAAGTACATGGAGTCAAAAGTGAATAGATATTTTTAGGTTTTTGGTATATATATCACACATGATGGTAACATGAAGTGTGGGAGTATTGAAGATTTAAGTGTAGTTTCGTAATTTCACTAGCAAAGATATGATGAAGAGTAAGTTGGTGACCACAATTATATGGAAACAAGATAAAGGTTGTTTGAGAAAATGGTGAAATGGCAAGAGTATCCTTCACTATATATAGTACGTGATTGGTATAATAAACTATTTGTTCCTTTTTTTTCTTTTTCTTTTTGTTTTTTTCTTTCTTTTTTTGAGAAATTTGTTTGATCTATCACTATAAGCAAATCGTCTCTTAGTGAATGTATGAAAGATATACTATCATGAAAATGTGGATATAATTGAATTGAAGAAAAGAATTTATTTATTTATTTTGACAATAATGATGCTCCATTTACAATATTGGCGACTGTACCATTTAAACTTTTTGGACACGACAAAGTTAAAAAAGTTAGGGTGCATTCTCATGTAGTGTTTCTTCACCATTGGAAGAAAAAGATACAATATTTACTGAAAATTTTTAAAATAGCTCAAAAGTTAAAAAGTAATCTAACATTTGCAATCAACTTCTCAAAATAAATAGATTATGCGATTACACTAGAATTTGATACATGTCGCATATATTATTAATAAAGTACATGAGCGATTGAGCGACTCCACTAAAATTTTGACACATATCGCATACTTTATCAATAAAATACACGTTGTCTAATCACTCAAGTCGCTCAAATGGCCTAATCTATTTTGAGAAGTTTATTTATTTATTTTTTTTTCAGCTAGATTTTAAACTATCTTTCAACTTTTGGGCTATTTAAAAAATTTGCTCCTATATTTATTCTCATACTCCAAAATAACATCATAATAAACATGCGTTTGCATATTTTTCTGAAATCATATGCTTTGTTGATTTTATTACACCATGTTATTACAGTATATTTTGTAAAAGAATGGTTGGACACGATAACCAAAAAGATTAGTTTCATTCCATAGAAACAGAAGAGAAAAGATCCAATAAAGCACAATTTTCAAAAAAAAATATAACGACAATAGTTTTAGTCTAAAAATGCATCAAATGATATTAGAATGTTTATAGCAAATAAAAAACAAATGCCACTAGTATTATCTTTCTGTCCAATAAAGTGGTCATAGGCCATGTGTATATGCTAGCCAATCAGATTGTGATGTGAATATATGAAATTAAAGAAGGGGGGTAACTGCACATAAGCATCAACATTTATTTGTCAAAAAGAGAACTGAAAGTAACTAGTCTTAAACCTAACCATATCATGCAGACATGCACCATAATTATAGAGTGAAAATGGATCTTCCAAAATCAAGCTAAAATTGCCATCAATCTTTTTATCTCGTTAATTTCAAAAAATAGCAAATGGAAAATCGAAAGTGGACGAGCTGAAAGAATGAATTGTAGTTTGTGTCTACTTGTATACCTATCATGGCCATACTTTTGCTAAGCAAAATCTTACATGGAAAATGGCAAAGACTCGGATATATATACATATGCAGACATTAATTATTCCACACATATGTATGATCAGTTGACATTGTTGGATGATGAATAAATGTTGTATTGTATTATTAGCTAACATAAAATGAAATTTTAATGGACTCGGACTCATAATAGAGCTTGGACCATATTTATAGTCTAATACTCTCCCGTAATCTGAGCGATGAGATCACGAAAGCTCAACTAAATAAACATTAAACAAAGCTAAACTAAGAAGAAAAAAAGAAAACAATGAAAAAAAAAATGCAAGGAAAGATAGAGAGCTCTCTAGGCTCTCCTGATCAAATTGAGAGTTCACTTTGCCAGTCCATGAAAAGCAATGACTCGTTGATAAAGAAATTTTTGACGGCAATCGAAAACAATTTTTCAAGCAGCAACGAAAACAAATAAAAGCAGTAGCAAAAGTAATAACAAATTTGTTAATGATAGCATCTGACAGCAAGCGGAGATTATTTTTTGATTATGCAATAACAACAACACCAAGAGCAAAAGCAAAGAAACAAATGTACAAAGTAGATTTTTTTTTGGCAGTCGGCTTTCGGTGGCGCTTGGCGTCGCGTCCGGAGGTCGATGGAGGTGATTCAAGTTGTGTTTTGTGCAAAATTGAAAAACGAATAGAATGGCGCTAACCGGATCAATAAAATCCAAATGGTTTAAAAGTTATTACCAAAACAGGTAGTAGTTAGGGTTTTGGCCAATAATTTGCATTTTTTTTTCAAAGAAATGGAATAACGACGTGGTAAGGTTTGACGGAGTGGCCTCGAGGAGGCGGCTCAATATAGCCACATAGATCTAAAGATCAGACCCGCTCCAATATTATGTTGGATGATGAATAAGCCTCGTATGAATATTGTATTAATAGCCAAACTATATATAATATACACATAGCATGAAATTCTGATAGACCTAAACCCACGATCAAGCTTCAAACATATCGTTTAATAATCATTTCAGTCTGCATGCGATCTTTAGATTAATGTGTCACCGACAGAATACCGTTTGACTAACTGACTTCTTTTGAACATAGAAATGTATGTTAATGATACTAAGAATATTGATGCCGTGAAATTTCTTGGAAAAAAAATAAATAAATAACTGAAGGTAAAATTTTTATACTGTATAAGTGTATATACTATACGAGTCTCTTTTTGTTTAGTTTTAAACTCATTCACATGTCTATGTAAAGTGTAAACTATGTTTACGGCTTCACATAAAATTCAAACGTACGTGTTTATGTATCTCTTACGTGTCTCTAAAAAGGCAATATTAGCAAACAAAATGAAGATAAACTTAAATGCAATAGTGGAAAAGTTATAGTAGGGGTTACCTCTGTGCGCAAATGAAAACTGTTGAGCTTCAACTAAAGTTTGAGTACTCACCTAATTTTCTTTGAGTAGTCAATTTTCCTCAGGTGTTATATATGATCACTACAAAAAGTTATAATGGAGAAAGCGAAGAGACAGATCACAGATGGATAATTAGAAAAGGTTGGCAACTTGACATAGCCCATTCCCATCACATACCAATTCACATGCTTCAGACACCATTTCCCATATCCCCATCATCAATCACACTTATCTTCTACAAAATCATCAATTATTTGATCAATGTCATGATATGTGCACATAATGTAAATAAAATATTTCTTATTTATCTTCTAAATCTATATAGCTGCTCTACACCACCATCCCCTTCTACTAGTTTAGGGCATCAACGTGAGTTTAATTTTTGTAATGCCTCGAATTGTTCTATAACAACATGAAAAGCGACAAGTGTGAAAGCTTTGAGTTTTTTTTTTTTTTTTTTTTTTTTTTTTTTTTTGTGTGTGTGTGTTTGATGAAAGGTTTGTAACACGGCCCTAAGAATGGCTTAGAAGTAAGAGTTTTGGATTCTTCGAAAGAGGTCTAAAGTCCTAATCACGTAATTAAATTGTAACTATTACACTCAGTTAGCGAGTTTTGAAATAATATAGTGTTAGAAGTCATACAATAAACATACTGTTTGTCTACGACTGTAGTTAGTTTCATAGTTCATATATACTTGGTAGAAGTAGACTATAAGCTCTATAGTATGAACGTCAGAATGTAATATGAAATTTGGAAGAATGAGTATATGCAACACTGTCACTTTTAGTCAATACCAGATAAGAAATCATTCATGCCTGTGAGTACGTAGATCTTCTTGTGATTGATGCGCGCTAAATATTTGTGTCCTTATTTACTTGCTTATTGGTTTCTTGTCATATTATTGTGTCTTGCTTAACATGAAGTCCAGAGGTAACTAATACATCTTAAGTTAATAGTATATGAAATTGGCCGAGTGTTGGAGAGTTGGAGTAATGTTTAAATACACTTTGGACAAGTTTATGGACTTTGGGCCGGCCTAATCGGATGCTCTATATTTGATCCAAATTCATATACGGGTCAGGATGACAGGATACGGCGGCTATGCCTATGGCTATTTACAGAGTTTTGTTTTTCTTTTTAACTTGGTTTACAGAGTTATCTGTTAGATCACTGTTCTTTAAAAAGTTATAACCATAAATTAGTTTTGATGCTCGTGCGCATTGTTTTCTAAAAAGTTATATACATAAACTAGCTCCACGCAAGAGGTGTATATTCCGTGGACAGTTCAAATCAAGGAATGACAATGACAAAGATAATAGGAATAACCCTCATTTTATTGAGTTGTTTTGAGTAATGCTCTATCTCATTATATTAAATCAATCATAACTAAAGATTATGTTTCTCATTCCATACCAGGGACGGAGCCAAGGGGGTGCCCGCGGGTGCACGTGCACCCCATGGATTTTTTTGATATAGTGTTAATTTTTGAAAAACTTATCGATTTTTTTAAAATGTATCTTAAATGCACCCGGTGCATTAAAATGTGTCTCTAGTATTATTTAGTTCGTATACTTATAAATAAAAAATAAATATAAAATTTTGTAAAAGCCCAAAGATGAAACAAGTTTAATAAATTAAAGCACAAAAGCCCATGAAATAGTTTTTTAATGGAACAAGTTTATTCATCATCCTAACAATTTACAAAATCCAAAATTGAACCAACACCACAAAGATGAAAAAGGTTCATAAGTCGTAACATATATCTTTCATTTGTTTATTATATCTTTTAAAGTTTTCATGTTTTGATTGGTTGTATGAAATCTTGAATAATTTGTTGGTTTCGTATAGTCTATCATCATCAATAAGGGCTTAGGGCAATAAGAATAAATGAATAACTATGCAATTTCTATTAAAACAAATAGAGATAACAAGTTTAAGTGATAGTCAACAATATATTAGAATATAAATAGTACCCCAATTGTGTTGTCATTGGGCATTTTTATTGTTGTCGTATTTACAATATATATGAAAAGTAGTGCTTAAATGAAGTTGGTTTTAGTGTTTTCTATTGCTACTGCTACGGTTGAAAGATATTTTTCTAAAATAAAGCTCATAAAAACTGATTTGCATAATCAGATGAGTGATGATTATTTTAACGGCACTTTAACTTGTGTTATAGAGAAAGAAGAACTTATTAATACTAAAAATGAGGGTGCGCGTAAGTTCTTTTTTGCTATGGAGATAGTAGAATCACTAATTAGAAGGTAATATGTTCATTTATTTATCATTTTAATGAAATCTTCGTTTTCATCCACTTTTTAACTCTATTATATTACGGTTAAAAAAAATTGTGCACCCGGTCATATTTTTTTCTGGCTCCGTCCCTGTTCCATACCTATTAATATCACCAACCAAGCATACCCTAATTATTAGTATATTCAAAACGTATTAGTTTGATGTAAACTTATAAGTTTTATTATTCAAAATTCCATTATTATTAAAAACTTTTATTTGTCACATCTATTTAGGAACAAAGACGACGCACAAGTACAGGGGTGGTGCTAAGAACGTCAAAAAAAATTAGGCCTGACACGAAAAGAAAAAGTGTCTCTATATTATAATATCCATAGACCATAATCAAGTACGAAAAGCCAAAAATACGAACAAAAATCATTCTTGCAACAAAAGTATTACTTCTACAAAATAAAATATATTTAAGTAAACCGTGCGTTTCTTCTCGCGTTTTTTGAGGCAAAGTCTTCGATCAACGATTCATAATTCATGTTCCCCAACATATCGCTCTCTATAGAAATCATTGCTAATCCATTCGGTCTATCTCGGAACATTGTAGATCTTAAGTATAACTTGAACAACTTGAGTTTTGAGAAGCTTCTTTCTGCTGATGCCACCGTCACTGAAATAGTTAACAATACTTTGTATGCAATCATTGCATTAGAAAATACACCACCGCCCTGCATTTGGAAATTAGATGTTACCAGAATAGTAATATATATATATATATATATATATATATATATATATATATATATATATATATATATATATATATATATATATATATATATATATATATATATATATATCGAAAATAGAATGCATTTGAAAATTAAAAATTCGACATCCTTTAGATTTTGTAAAGCATCAACAGGGCTGATAATTCTACTCGGTAAAAATCTTTCAAACAACTTCAACTCTAGAAAAAGTTCATCGCCATCAATACCTGCTTTTCCTCGTACTTCAGTGCATCGTCAAGAGCATGACAATGTGACTTAAGCAAACTTTCTTCAAATTGCCTCAGCCTTTTAGGAAACAAAAACCCAAATAGTTTTTCATATTGTTGGTATTGTTCAAATCTTCGTTCAATAGAAGCAAGTGCTTGATCAACAATATATAAAAAGTAGTTAACTTTAAAATCCTCCTCGGGTGAAAATAAAACTTCTGGCTCAGTTGAAGTATCATCAAATTGTTTTTTCTTACGAAGAATACGCCTTTGAGGGAATACCGGATCAACACCCATTTTACTTGCAACTATTTTACCTTCATCGATCGCCTTAGCCAACCCCACTTCTCTATATTCCTTGAAGAACTCAATTAACTTGTTGACTTCTTGAATGGCAACATCAAGAACCATATCTTCTGATTGTAACTTTTTGCTCACCACATTCACCGTTGATAATACTTTATACCAAATCACTAGTGCTACCAAAAACTCAAAATCACTAACCATATTAACTGCTAGTGATTTTGCTTCACTTTGAATTAAAGTGCCTTTATCGGTTGCCTCAACTTCAAGCAAAGCTTCTCTTACATCGGGAAGATATAATTTAATAGGCTTTACACTATCAACACGGCTTTCCCAACGCGTTGTGCATAATGGCTTAAGAGTCAATCCTTTAACATGTTGTCTCATGATATCCCACCTATTAACGGATCTCGAAAAGATAGTATAAAGTTGTTGAATAACTCCAAAAACTCTCTAGATTTATCACATGTATTACCCATGTCACATAATATAAGATTAAGACTATGACAACCACACGGCGTATAAAAAGCTCTAGGATTTATATCTGGGAATCTCCTTTGTACTCCTTGATGTTTTCCATTCATGTTTGATCCATTGTCATATCCTTGACCACGCATATCATCAAGACCAAGACGGTTTAATTCATCAAGTGTAACATCAAATAATCCTTTACCGGTGGTATCATCAACAACCAGAAACCCAAGAAAAGATTCTTCAACTTTAACAATTTTAGAGTCGAAATCAACATACCTCACAATAATAGTCATTTGCTCGTCATGACTTATATCGGGAGTGCAGTCAAGTATGATGGAGTAATACTTTGCTCACTTTATCTTCTTGATTATTTCCGAAATAATTTTTTTAGCTAGCAAATCTATCAATTCATCTTGTATGGTGTGCCCAAGATAATGTACGTTAAGTTCATCGTTCATGATACGCCGCACATGTTCTTTTACAATAGGATCAAACTCTTCCAACATCTCAATTAATCCTAAAAAATTCCCATTACCTTTTTTATACAACTTCTCTTTTTTTTCCGCGAAATGCTAGGTTATGTATAGCAAGAAACTTGACAAGTGATTGAGTGATATAATTCTCAAAATAACTTGATGCCGATAATCCGTTTCTTTCTTAAATAAACCATCGCTACTTTATCAATGGTTTCGTTCTCTTTCAACCTTTGACACATCTCGACCCATGTATTCATACACCTCATATGTTCCGAGCTACTTTCATGTTGTTTAACACTACGATGAACATGTTGCCAATCACAAAAACCTTCATTATCCAATCCACCTTTCGGAACACCTTTTCTAAATAGTTTGCAACAAAAGCAAAAAAGTTTGTCAAGCTCCTGTGAATACACAAGCCATTCTCTATCGCAAGTCTCCATGTTTGGTAGTATTCTCGTAAACACAGAATTATTAAATCATCTTCCATATTTATCTCTAGGACCATTCTTAATAGTCGAATTTTGTTTTGGACCTTGCTCTACCAATTTGTTGATCATGTTAGGACTAAGTAAATGCCAATTTCTAGGGTCAAATATATCAACATCATCTTTTTCAACATTAGCACGAGCATCATCTTCTTCCATATTAACATCAACATTCTCATTTACGAAATCTTCCACATTCACATAAACATTCTCATTACCAGCATCTTCTACATTGTCATTTCCATTACCATCATTTTGTTCATCAACATTAGAAGGACCCGCATCTTATTTTTTGAAAAATTTATTCTTATCCCCTTTTTGAGACTTTATAAGCGCCACTTGTTTTGCTTTTCTTTTTCGTTTTAAACTACCGAATGCTTGTTTATTAGGCATAATTTTTTTAAGCAACTACATATGAAAAAAAAAATTAACATTATTTAACAATTTGTCATTTGTCAAATATCAATTACTCAATTTGAGTATATACTGTATATCAGTATATGTATACAATTATACAAAAAAAAAAATGATAACTAGGCAAAATTGATAACTAAAAAAAATTAAAATTGATAACTAGCCCTTCACCCTTTTGTCCATAGTTATTAATAACTAAAAAAAAGGAAAATTGATAACAAAAAGAATAGATAGCCATTATAAAGTCTAATAAAACATTTTATTAATTGTGGTGGCAGAGAATGGAAGTCTATAGAGGCGCCCACTTTCGGACTTTATGATGATGACTGATGACTATGTTCCTGCAGAACTAGGTAAAACATCGGGATTTAGTAAAACATAATGTGTAAAGGTGTCACATTATTTTGTTTCACATGTTATACCTTATGGCTTAATCGATTAAACACCACTAAGATAATTTTTTATTTTTTTATTCTCAAATAGTTGCTAAGAATGCGAGGCGTAACAATAAGAAGGTTTGATGGGATAATACCTGCTGCTGCAGTAGGAGACTAGGAGGGCTGGAGGTGCAGAAGAAGCTGGCAAACTGGCAAAGCAATAGCAGGTAATTGTTTTTTACTTTTTTGGATTAAATGATTGATAGGCTTTATTTTTAGTGCCCCTTAGTGGGTTGGGCCTAGTACATATAATGGGTATAAAAAAATTTAGTGCCCCTTAGTGGGTTGGGCCCGGCTCGGTTACTGATGGTGCGCCGGCGGCCCTGCACAAGTATGTAGCATCTATGGAGTATCAAGCTTCTTGGTCACACCATGAAGCTTTAGGAGGGAGTGATCGAGAGAAGGTTGTGAAGAGTTACAAGGGTGTCAGAGAGCCAATTCGGATTTATGTCAGGATGGTCGTCGACCGAGGCCATACACTTTATCAGAAGCCTTATGGAGAAGTATAGAGAAAAATAAAGTGACTTGCACATGGTCTTCCTGGACCTGGAAAAGGCATATAATAGCATACCACGCAATTTGATTGGAGGACTAATTGATTAAGGAACCCCAAGGAAATACATAAGAATTATTAGCGTATGTTGAACATGCTCGCATTATGACAAGAAGCTAAAGACAAACACTACAACAATCAGTAAGAAGGGCGAGGAGACTTTCGGCGGGGACGCCCATGTCCCCGCTGAAAGTCGCTAAATGACAAAAACGCTGCTGAGCTGGCGCACAAACTCGTTGACCGTCCACTAAAATTTTCAAAGCATACACAACAAACAGTTACACGAACGAGGTTTTCCTACTTAAGGTTACCAAGGGAGGGCGAGTCTTTGACTCATAGTAAGCAGCATAACCTGGGTATCCCCATGACCGTTTCCCTACCCACCCCCAAGATGTGTACCTAGTGAGGTTTGCACGTGAGACCTCTTGTGATGACAACAGGGTGCCTAACCACTACAACACCTTGGTAGTGATTAGAGGCATACACACACTTGTTGAGTACATGAACATGACATAATGATACACATACTTGTTGAAAAAAAACATCCTCCTCACTAAGTCTTGTTAGTATTTTGGATGCGAGTCCTAATAACTTCCCAAGAAATTGGAATTTTTGTTTTAAATCATAAAATCCTAACTTGGTTCACTAGTTCTTTGTAAGCGGCAGAAAACTAATAGAAATTTGTAACATTTTGATAAATTAAACAAGGAACATAAACTAAAGCTAAGATTCGTGGTTGGCTGCAAATTATGCCTGTGTAGCCTATAGGAGTGAAAAAACTAAAACGGACATCAGTTATCTATCACTACTGCAATCAACCTATAATTCCACACATATAAAATCTGCGAGAAACAAACACCTTACGATATACAAAAACGAAAATTAAAGAAAAAAACAAACCTTTAGATAAGGCTTTAACAACCTGAGCTCCAAGTTTCAAAGACTTATAACCCAGATCAGAAATCACAAGAAAATAAACAAATTAACAAGCTTTACTTATAAACTAGCTCATTTGGTGGATGAATTAGGTTGGGTTCTCAAGAGACATATAATCAAACAGTTGGTGGACATGTATAAAGATATGGAAACTTAATTTTTTTTGAAAGGCAATATGGAAACTTAATTACCTAAAGAATGGCGGTGAGATGGTGGATCGATTAATATAACAGGGAAAGAATGGTGGTGAGATGGTGGATCGATTAATAAAACAGGAAAAGAATGGTGGAGAGAAGACAGTGAGAGAGAAGCGATTACAGGGGAGAAAAGGTGAAATAACAAAAATACCCTTTTTAGTTATAAGGAAAAGGGTGGGTGGGGAGTGGACAGGTGTCAGCATGGGAGTCCTTCCTACGCTTTTCATTTTAAAAACCCTTCTCAAAAGATCCCATCTATATATATATATATATATATATATATATATATATATATATATATATATATATATATATATATATATATATATATATATATATATATATATATATATATATATAGTGTAACTTTATTTTCAGAACCCTGTTAAGTGCGAGAACTCTCCTTGAACCGTTAGATTGTTTAATCAATGGCTGTAATAAATTGTGCCATAAATGTATTTAATTAAAAGATTAGGCTATCATTTGTAAACTTCAAAGGTTATTGCCGGAATTTTGCTTAAAAGATTTCCAATTAACTGTCCTACATTTACTCTTCATTTTAGTCATGATCTGAACCAAATCAAAAATTACCTCTCTCCTAAAAAAAACCCTAGCCAACATCTCTATGTTGTTCATACGGCACCAAAACAAGAATTACCATAATCGTGAATCTTGATGGATAACCATGTATCGAAAGGTAAAGGTTTTTTTTTTTTTTTTTTTTTCTCACAACCGCCATAACTCTTTATAGGAAGTTAATTGCTTTCTCGATTTTAGCAATCTGATTATGGTGAATAATGAATTACAATACATCTTATACTGATTGTCTGAGTTGAATCTTTTATCCTATAAAATAATTTTAATAGTTCAATTATTATAGTCATATACCGAAAGGTAAATTGTTTTCTTGTATATGTCGATTTGACTATGGTGGATTACAATTTAAAATATATTTTACATTAAGGATGTTCATGGCTTTGATTATTTTTTAATAATTATGTGTTGTGATTGAACAAAATATTATTTATATACACTGGGATTTTTTTCTCTTTTTTTGTTATAGTTTAGTTAAGGTTAACACAATATTTTTTCATTATCCATCACTGGTCTTGTTTATCTGGAAATATGTTTGAATACTATGGGCTAACTTCATTTATTGAATACGCAGGTACTACGTATGGTTTACTTTTTGTTAACCTTTCTTGGTGTAATTATTTTTTTTTCATTGTAAATTTGATAATATTACTTATAGGTTGGATTATTATATTGCACATGTGTTATTGCTTTTGTTTTTGTGTCTTACAATATGAGAAGCTACGGTGCCTACATGTTTTAAGGTACGATGCATACATATTTTTAGGTGTATACATTTTTAAGGTACGGTGCATACATGTTCTCAGGTGCATAAAAAAAACATATAGATTAAAAAAAAAACATACATGTTTTAAGGTACGGTGCATACATGTTTTCAAGTGCATACATGTTTTAAGGAATGGTGCATATATGTTTATTGCTGGTAAAAAATCAATTGAAATGGTGCATATGCGTTTTATAGCTGATATAAATCAATAAAAATGGTGCATGTGTGTTTCAAGGTTAATTATGATTAGTGAAATGGCGCATATCTATAAAATCAATGAAATGGTACATATATGTTTTTATTGTTGGTATAAAATCATTGAAAGAGTGCGCAAATGCGTTTGATAGTTGTTTTATATATGTGTTTATGATTAAAAATATGTTTGATATATACAAGATTGTGCATATGCGTTATGATAGTTGTTAGGATTATTTTTTATTTCATATTTGTTTATGGTTAATTGTTTTTGTGCATGCTTATTTCAGATTGTTGAAGATGACGATATCATTGAAGACCGAGAAGTGAATGAACAAAAATATACATGAAGATAATTTGTGATTTTTGAAGATATACGATTATTACATACCTGTTTTATGTTCTTACAATTAAGTGGAATGTAACATTTAAGTATATGAATCTTATTTTTTTCTTTTATAATGATTTATTTTCTTTGATTTGTGTTTCAAACTTCTTAAAAGGTAATGGTTAGGTAAAAATATTGATAGGTTGATAAAAAAAAAGTGTGAACAATTACATTATAGAAACACATTTAAATTTACTATCATATAAAAAACATAAATGCACCTAATTTTTTTCAAAAAAAAATAAAAAAGAAAAAAAAAACACACATATGTTCTTGTAATATTCTGGATAAACATTACCAAAAAAAAAAAAAAAAGAAAAAAAAAATCCGAAAATTAGGAATATTTTGGAACAGGATTTAATAAAAAATTCGAAAATAATATAAAAATTGTATTTTACTAAAATACCCTTATGATTAAATAATAATCTTTAATATTAAAAAAAAAAATCTTATTGGTCTAAAAAAGTTCTCGCAGTTAACAGGGTTCTGAAAATAAAGCTCTTATATATATATATATATATATATATATATATATATATATATATATATATATATATATATATATATATATATATATATATAAATTTAAAAAAAAAATCTTTTTATTCTTTTTACGAAAATTTGTCTTTTTATTTGATCTTTACCCTATATATACATATATATATATATATATATATATATATATATATATATATATATATATATATGTATATATATATATATATATATATATATATATATATATACATACATACATATATATATATATATATACATATATAAAATTCTCGAAAAATTCCAAAAAAAATCCACAAGATCGGGTATGTTGGTGCATTAAATCGTTTTTTTGTGCATCAAAAATTCGTTTTTGGACCCAACTTCTTTTGACTTTTTTCATCAAAATAACATTGCGCATCTAACTAAAATAAGTTAAAAATTTTGTGCATTAAAAATTTTTTGCGCATTAAAATTCGTTTTTTGTGCATTAAAAAAAATGTATAACAACTCAAAATTAGAAAAACTCCTTTCACAAAAGTTTTATGCACCAACACACCCGATCTTGTGGATTTTTTTTTTGAATTTTTCGACAACTTTAAAAAAAATCTTTTTATTCTTTTTACGGATATTTGTCTTTTTATTTTAACTTTATCATATATATATATATATATATATATATATATATATATATATATATAGAGTGAGGATCACGTGCGGATTTTTTTTATTTCGTGCGGATGTACGGACAGATCTGGACCGCCCATTCCAGATCTGATCTTGACTTTTTGAAAAAAAGTCAAGATCCAACGCAACTATCACGGTACCAATTGACCATTAAAACGATTTTTTTTTTTAATTTTTTTCCTTTTAAGCGATCCTTACTATTGTTGTCTTCTTTACTTTTCTTATTTTTTCAGATTTTTCTGAGCACTTTTTGGTTTGTGATTATGAGTGCTACCGTGATACTAAAGATATTATGAAGGTTTTTATGATAGTTACGGTGATATTATAAAACCAATGTGATATTAAACTTTTTTACATGTAAAAATGAACCGTGATATTGAAAAAGTTACTTTGATATTAGTAAAAAAGTTAATATCATTGTTTTTTTTACGATATTAAAAAAATTTACGGTGATATTAAAAAAATTCAAAAAAAAAGTATGAGTGCTAGAATGATATTAATAAAAAAACATAGTATCATAATACCTTTTAACCATGAAAACGATTCTTTTTTGAATTTTTTTTTCGGTGATTCTTAATAATTTTTTGTCCTCTTTCTTTTTGTTATTTTTTCAGATTTTTTTGAATTCTTTTTTTTTTAATGTTACTGTGATATTAATCCGCACATCCCTACTTAAAAGGTAATCCGCACCTGATCCCTTCCCTATATATATATATATATATATATATATATATATATATATATATATATATATATATATATATATATATATATATATATATATATATATATAGATTGGTGATATAATAATAATTGGTGTACCCTTGTATAGCATCAGGATTATGAGCTAATAAAAGGTCTACGACCTCGGTCACAGTTGAAGATTTGAAAGGATTGGCGACACAATAACTTACCATGATACGAGCCGGTTCTGGAAGATTTATAGCTTGAACTTTGAATGGTGACAACTTGATTTTTGGCTAGGACTATTTGTTTCTTTTTATTTTACACCGATTACGTGTATCCCATGTCTTATCCTACCCTTTGTCGCGAATCATGCTTAGGTGAGGGAATTGAGCAGGCATTGGTGTCTTGCCAGGCGTTCCGGTCATGTATCAATGTTCTTTGTCGCCTTCACCGTAGTATGTTAGTAACGACACTACACCCAAGCCTTATAATTTGTTCACCCAATATTGCCTTCTAGGATTATTTTGACTTTAGCTCTAGTAGTGGAGATTTGTGTAATTGCCAAGACTATGATTGAATACATGATATGACTGTGCTTAAAGTGATACCCCGAAATTGACACTTAGAATAGGGAGAGTATGAGTGTTTGTTCCCCTTTCGTGAGGTGTTCGGTTTCAAGATGTTCTAGCATAGGAAGTTTTTAAATTCATATTTCTTGAGTTATTTGGGAGATATCTTACTTGGAAATAATTCTAAAAAAGTCTACTTGAGGGCAAGTAGAGTTCAAGTGGGGGATATTTGATGACGTCAAATAATCTGATTTTCTAAGTGCAAATTTCCCCTCTTTGTTGACCATTCTAGCTTAATATTGTCGATAATATTGTATTATTACTTCTTATTTCGTTTCAGGTCTGTTAATAGGGCATGAAGCGGCAAATGGACGAAGTTGGACTCAATACGGACAAAAGCACCTAAAACAGGAAGACTACGGCGTAACTGAGTAATGATGTTACGCCGTAGCTAAATTATGACGTGGAATTACTTGCTAAATGATGACTACACCGTAACATGATTATAGGATTACGGCGTAACAAGGACACCATGGCAAGTTAATGCAATTTACGAAGACTATGGCATAGACTACAATACAACTACGACGTAACAAGGGTTACGGCATAACTACACAACTCACTACACTGTAACTAGTCTACGGATAAGATCAATTGAAGATAACATTAGCTACGGCGTAACTACTAATAACGTTACATCGTAGTTGATCTCTGCCTATAAATACAAGACGAATTTTCACCTTGAAATCCATCTCCCCTTTCCCAAACCTTTCTAGGGTTTAGGAAGAGCAACCACAAAGGAAGAAGCTAGGTCTAGTAGTATGAAGATGGAAGTTCTCGTCTACGATAATCGTTTGTATTCGATTTTGGATTCTCTTGTGCTTTTCCAATGATCATTTGATGAATTCATTTTATTAATTCAAGTTTCGTTAAGTTATTTGTTCTCTTTTATTACTTTATATAGATATATTCTTTGTCCATTCATTTACACTAGTTTCGGTAGTATTATAAGTTTGTTTGTATCTATTATGCTAGATTTAATTGAGCAGCAACCTCAGTTTATCTAGTAGGCTAGGAGAATTGACCATAGGACCCTAGTCTGATAGATTGCGAGGATATGGTTGTGATGACAACTAACCACGGACCTCGTGTGCGAATTGACCATAGGATCACCTTACAAGCGAAGGTAATTAAGAAGTTAGAGAGATCTAAGATCCGAGAGGCCAGATCTCTAACGAATGTGATCTATTAGATTTGGCGCGCAATGACTCAACGGAGTATCCAATCTCCGCTTACTAGCATGGGGTAGTGCCTGTGGTTCCGGAGACGATATTAGGGAAGATAGGCTATGATGACTTTACCCTACGATTCTTAGTGATATTTATGCCACTGTATGTAGTTTCATAAACCTGAACGTTAACTTGATAAGCTTGGTTATGACTTTATCTTCTCACTTTCTATCTCTTGCCTAAATCTATGGATTTAATAACTACAATGAAACAATTTATATCAAACTCATTATCTTTTCTCAATCATTATAGTATAACATACTTTGATTAGGGACGACACTCGGATTTACCTAGGCTTTACTACATGTGATCAGGTTCTCTGCCCGTTGGTATGTGTTAATCTTTGTATGTCTTAGTTTAAAATTTTAAAGCATGATGAAAATACGCATCAGTCTATGTGTTGTTTGATTATTTGTTTATCTTTCTTTCTTTTAACATGCTAGCTTAAGTTATTTAATGTTTGTTTAGATCTAATGAAATCTAGTTATAGATAATTGTTGCGTTGTCTATTGTTTAGTTGATTGTTTCACGTTAGGCTAAGAAAACTGGCTGACCTCCTTTGTGTAACTAGCTTGAACTTCTTAGAAAACGTAACCTTATGTGCAATATAGGTTTTTCTCGTTGTATTTAATGCGTGAGTTGAGGTTTATGATCCTATGATTGCGTAATTGACTTACGGATGTAAGTGAAATTGATATCCATAGAGTTGGGGAAGGTAGCACACCCCCACGACTGGTATTAAGGAATACAACGCTCCAACTAAAACAACTGCACTGTGACATTTAACAATTCAATAAAAGATAACTAGGAAAACACGTTTGTCTCATTATAAGTAGTTCACCACATTTACTTTTATCGTTATTTGAATTCTTGTTTATTAAAAGTAGCTTTTGGGTTAGTTGACTAGCAACTAATTCCGCTCACTCATCTAAAAACCGAGATTTTACTTGCTTTTATAAAACGTAAAAATACAAAAAGGATCATCTCTCACCGTTATGTTTAAATTGTCATACACTTCAACCTAACGACACTATTCTCCTAGAGAACGATCAATCCCCCAGACATACCTATACTACACTACAACAATCAGGTACACTGACTGAAGAATTGTAAGCTTTTCAAGATCCTTGAGAAGTAAAACCTTTTGCGTGGCCGCAATCCTCGCATCAGCCTGTTAGTGCATAAGGTAGACCATAGGTAGACAGGACTTTATAAATTTAAAACCTGGTCAAAAAACCTGCATCATGAGACAAATGTGTTGTTAAGAGAAAGTTGTTTCAAATCAGGAATTGTAATTTACGGTTGCCCCGTCTCTTTGGCATTGGTGTACTGAATAGTCTCATTGAGGTCACTTCCTATGCACTCCTCTATGTGATGAAGGCCTGCACATCACTTATTAAGACACTTATGACAGACCGAAAACTTCGGCATTTCATAATATTTCAGATTTATGCTTCGAGTTCGGAGATTCTTTAGTCATTAACGGTGGAAATAAATCAAACATTACGTTTAACTCTATCTCTCGACTCATACATGTTAAAATTGTATGCACGATATAACACAAACTTATACTACCACATATTATAACTTATAAGGTCCAAATTGCCCTCATGTGACACGCATAAAAGAAACTTTGCCAGACAAATGTAACGACCGTTAAGAAAAAGGACGACTCTCGCAACAATTTTTCAACCACATAAACTCTTTACAATACTTTTTTTTGGGAAAGTTTGTATTTGAGAAAAGTCCAAAATACATCCCTGAGGTATCTCAAATGATACGTTTACATCCTTTTTCTTTTTTTGTCTCAAATATCATCCCTCCGTTAGTAACTTTGGAACAAATACATCCCTATGGACTAACGATGCAAAATTTTGCCCGTTAAGTACCCCACGTGTTAGTCACGTGAGGGGTATTTTTGTCTTTTTTTTATATAAGAGTAATTACAAATGGTCCTTGTGGTGGATAGCCTGGAACACAAAACAAACAAACACAACCTTATCTATCTCTCTCTCATCTTCATCTTCATCACCTCTAAACCCTAGCCGCCCCTATATCCAGCCACCACAGCTCCATCGCCGGTCACCACACCACACGACCACCACCATCTGAAACCAAACCAAAACCAAAACGAGCCATACCCGTCTCGGCTCACCAAATCCCTATCCAAATCCAATCCAAACATGACCTAAACTAATCCCAATCCAAAAACAACAAAATCAATGATATGATTCTCCCCCACCACCACCCATGCCTTGGTGGTGGTGGTTCTCGGCTGCCGAGCCACAAACAACCAAACGGACCCTCGATATCGAATAACAACAAGAAAAACATACTCCCCTTCGTCATTCAAACATCAAACAACCACAATATATCGAAACCCTCACCAAGTTACGAAACATCAAACAACCACAATACAAAAATCGGATTTAAATTAAAAACAAAACTAGGGTTTTTAAAAATAAAAAGAAAATAAAGAAAAGGGGCGTCGGGGTGTGTTTTACCGGTGGTAGGAAGGTTGACGGTGGTGGTGGTGACACTCGGTGGTGGCGGTGTCAGCTGTGGTGGCGCGTGGTGGCACGTAGGGAGTGATTGGGGGTGTAGGGTTTGTACGGTGGTGTCGGGGGAAACCCGATCTACAAGATGGTGTAAAGAAAAGGGGTGGCCGGAAAATATTCCGGCGAGGTGGTCGCCGGATTCTGCTGGTGCACGGCGAGGGAGGCGGCCGGCCGGAAAATACAAGGGAGAGAGAAAGAGTTGTGTGTTTTTATTATTAGTTGAAAGGAGTATATAAACAAAAAGAAATAAGGTGGGGGTGGTGATGAAAAAGACAAAAATACCCCTCACGTGACTAACACGTGGGGTACTTAACGGGCAAAATTTTGCATCGTTAGTCCCTAGGGATGTATTTGTTCCAAAGTTACTAACGGAGGGATGATATTTGAGACGAAAAAAGAAAAAGGATGTAAACATATCATTTGAGATACCTCAGGGATGTATTTTGGACTTTTCTCTTTGTATTTTAACTCAAGGATTTTTTTTTTTTTTTTTACCAAAATAAAAATAAAAGTTAAAATACAAGTGTTCCGAAACACTCTTTTTTGACATCTGCTTTTTCTTCTCCAAAGGAAATGGCTACTACGTTTTTGCTCATCCAAAATCCTCTTTGGTATTCTTTACTTTCTTTCTTCCAATTTCCCCATTTTTGTCATATCTAACTTCTTAATCTTGTACATTATTAACCCACATTTTGTATTATATCTGTTGCATTTCTAAGCTCAAGGTGCTATTTATAGCTTAATTTACATTGTTATTTCAACTTCTAACTTGCTTATTTTGCTAAGTCTTCGATAATGTTATGTGGGTCTTGTTCCATTTTGTATGTTTAGTACATTTTGTTTGGTTTGTGCTTGGGTTTTATTGGATAAAGGTTAATATTTGTGGGTTTTAAGTTAAATAGTTATTAGGGTTTTGAATTGGGTGAATTTGGTTTATTATTAAGGATAATGTGTTTGTGACAGTACTATTATAACGGGGTGTTTGGTTGGAGGGTGTGGTTTTGGGGGTATGGGTTTGAAGGAAGGGGACTGATACCCGTATAAGTAGATAGTGTTTGGGATTGCTTATTATTTCTGCTTATGTGTTTGGATGAAACAAATAAGCAGTTTTCAAAGAGCATGAGACCTGTTTGTTTCAAGATGCTAACCTTGACTAAAATGAATTCGATAATATACATTGATATCAAGTAAGCCACGCCCATTTCTTTTTCTATGTTCCGCTCCCCTACATATCACTTAAACATAGAATGATGAAAGTTGTATAATATTTTAAACACAAAGCTACGAATTGAGCAAAACATTTAGCTGGTTACAACTTACATGTCAAATGTTCATACTTCATACTTTACATTTCAATTTATTGCCTATTTCTTACCTTCATTTTTATTTAC
>CM060706.1:73902004-73984504 GCA_030686995.1 Artemisia argyi
TTCACATTACACAAGGTCAAGCTAAAAGCTACAACCCATGTAATACACATATGATGGATGTCTAAAACTCATATGACCCACCATGGATCTCCTAGACACCATACTAACCACTACCATAACTTAATACTCACTAAATCCCTTGCACTCTTAAAATCAGAAAACGCATAATTTTTGGGTACATTAGCCCACATAAAATCACGACAAATAAAGCTCAACAACTCACACCAAAAATTCACCATGGTCTCTCATAAGCATAGAAGCTAATCCCAGAAGGCCATGGACCAATAACACACACAAATACTCATAATAAATTCAAACTTGTCAACTACTCAAATTCGGATCTGCACGCACACCAAAAAGTTTTGATTTTAAATAAATACTTCCACAAGTTTTTATCGCGAATCCTCTTCGTGGTAGTCTAATATAACCTAATAATTAACTATTCCAGAAGGCCTAGTCAAAATACCAATTTTACAACCACATGACAACCTCAAACTTTTAACCAAAATCTATCCCGGTTTGACAGCTTTGACACCTTAACAAAGAAAAATCAAAAGACCGACTTCCCGACCTTAAAATCGATCGTGGCTGGACTTTTTGGAAAGCTCTTTCATTAAACTTCAATTTAGACCTAAAATTCGTGACTTAACTCATCACCATCTGTTATTTACACTCACATCTTTACAGCCTTACAAATCTGTCCAAACCCTAACTCAATACCTAACATGTTTTACGCTCAATTCTCTTTACCAATCATCATACTATTATCATTAATTGATCACAACATGTTTAATAACATTACAGAAGTTAACACAAACCCTAATCCATCATACTTTATATTACATGAATTAGATCAATAACTAATTAATTAAATGAAAACTAGTATCGAAAATATACCTTGATCTTGATTTTAGCTTCAATAATAAAAACCCTAATTTTTTTCTTCTTGTTCTCCTCACTTGGATCGACTAAATATGCAGGAAAAATGTTTTTGGGGTGTTTGGGTTTGTTTATATATTATTTATGGATAATCCTTATCATTAGGTGTTGTAATTGGGCTCAAATTTGGTTTCCTTTTTCCCCCTTATCCCCTTCTAGCCGAATTTTTCCATACATATATATTTTTTTATATTTTTTTTATTAAATTTATTTATTACACTCAAAACCTCATACTTTTCATATTTTATGTATTCCCATAATGAAACCTAACGTCTTTCGCGATAAACCTTAATTTTACGACAAACCGGAAAATAATCATTTTCAAAATAAAGTTTCCAAAAATAGATTTTCACACTCTTATATAAGCATAACACATCAAAACAAACTCCTCGTAACTTGCTAACACTCAAATACATGAACGAAAACTCGTTACGCAAAAACACAAAAATACCAAAACTTCACAAGTTATTTCTACACCACAAAGGTGATCAAAATGATCTTTCCCAAATTCCAAACTTTTCAAATCACAATAAAACCATTTACGCAAAGGGATTTAGTGCTAAAACTCACCCATATCACACTTATAACACTACAATCACCTATAACACATCAAACAAACGTCAACAGAGTCAAAACTATCAGTCAAACCGACCTGCTAAAACCACGGTTGTTACACAAGATACGACATAGTCCCCATAAATATCCCCAGTAAAGACCCTAGAACAAGCTCAGCACGACATCTTAACAGAGAATAGGGGAACACCTAGCCGATAACATAACACGCACCGATAGGTCCTAGCATTCATAGTTTGTCCCAACCCAGAAATCAGAACCACCCTAAGCCAGTCTGAAGTGTAGTCCTCCATTTGCGATCTCCATAATGCCATCTGTCGAGTAGATAAAGAAAATGTAGATTCAGCTGTTTGGGTAACACGTGTGAAATATATATCTACCAGTTTCTTCATAAGTTTGGGGGCAGCTATCTCACATGGATTACTCAAAAGCTCAATCACCATTTTTGCATTAAAAGCACATAAGGCATTATCAAAGGAAGGCCCAGAAAATACGATACCAGAATGTCGAAGTAACTTAGTCTGCAAGCTAACAGATTGAAGTCTAGATGCAAGAAATGCATAGTTCAAGACGTCACCTGCAGAGTACACACAAAGCCCCCCGAATGCAAAAGGTAAGGTAGCAAGCCTCCATTGCCAATCACCAAGACCAGGTCCAGAAGCAGTGACAATACACTCTAGAGTATAACGAAGAGCCCCATCAAATGAAATCTAAGCACGCTCAAAGGCCCGGGGAGAGCAAGTGCGCATAGTAAAATATAATTTGGAAATACCGGCACAAGCACGAAGAAGCAACAACTCACATTGAGGATCATTAATCTTAGCAATAGCACTCATAAGCTCAATGGTTTTGGCAACCCTTTTCATAACAAGCTCACTACTAAAATCAAAGTCCACACTAGCGGGCCCACCAAGTAATTTAACACCGTGCAAAGGTTGGGCAATATTAGGTGGAAAAACACACACAAACCTGCTTCTGGGATCTTCCATAGGCCAAAAAAACCTCATTTTTATCAACATTGAGGTGTAAACCACATCGAGGTCCATCCATCATGATAAGCTCTAAAACCTTACCCACAACCAAAGTATCTCCAATGATAGTGTCGTCATCCAAATACCAAGCTTGAAGGGAAAGGCTAAAGGAGTCTCTAATCTTGCATACCAAAAAATGTAACACTAAAGAAATAATCAAAGGTCCAAGTGGATCACCTTGTTGCATACCTTGATGCGACCATAAAGTGTGTTCCCCATAATATAATCTAGCTGGGCTGGAGTAGCAAAATTCCACCCAACGTGAAATAGTAGGGCAATGAAGATGAACCTCATGTAGCATAACCTCACGATCCACCAAGTTGAAGGCGTTTTTGAAATCCACCAACAACATCGAAAGACCTATATCTTCTCCACGATCTTCAATCAACCGATTAACGATATGAAGAATAGCCTCTCCTCCACCAGATACCCCAACACCAAACTGTAGATCATTTAAATAACCATCCAAAGAATGGCCAATCATAGTAGCACTAACCTTGGAAACTAGACGCCTTCAAACGGTTTCTACAACAATAGGACAAATACCACCCCCTGGCTTGACCAGCGGTGTGAGAGGAGCACTAGTAATATACTCACCCAACGCCCTTAGGCATTTACCATCAAGAAAAAGATTCACCACTTGGGTGATAGAAGCGACTAAATCATCATAAATAGCCACTGCAGCACCACTTAAACAATCCAAAAGGTGTTGGGCACGCAAACTATCCTGGTCACAAATAGTACCACGAGGGAAACTCTTAATCATATCAAGAACCACAACAGGAGATGCAACAAGTTGATGATGATCAATAGGTAAAAGCGGCAAGGAAGGAGCAGGTTTGAAGGGGTGCTTAGCCTTTAGGTCCTCTATAGTAGCATCATTATAATTAGCAACGCCAGAAGAAGAAAGAACTCTAACAGCCGTAGTATAATGATTATCACAAATCTTCCTCTTACACTGATTGACATTACGCTCACCCAAGTCCACATTTTCCTCATCAATATTAGACCATGTAGGGGAAGGTTCAGCTAAAACGTCTCTCACAAGTTGCAACCCACCACCAGGAGTATCCCAGGATCGAATGGCATTAGTAATATACTCTTATTGACGTTGGCACTTAGTAGCATACCTACACTCAAGATTGCTTCTCGGA
Organism: Artemisia argyi; assembly: GCA_030686995.1. Lineage (NCBI taxonomy): Eukaryota > Viridiplantae > Streptophyta > Magnoliopsida > Asterales > Asteraceae > Artemisia > Artemisia argyi. The sequence continues at coordinate 73,905,702 of CM060706.1, forward strand.
CAAAAGGTTTTGAGGAGACAAAGAGGCAAGACTAACAAACTAACCCAACAAGAAATGTCATCGGGTGTGCAGATCACCTTATCAAGAGTCCCTTTCAAAACCCGAGAGAACCCTAAGCGGCACTTGGGAGGGATGGATTTGATAGTACGCAACCCTTTAGAAAACAAAGTGTCGAGGAGAGGCAAATCGAGACCACCATACTCGCCCAAAACCAAATATTCAACTGGAGCGAGTTGAACTGAAGAAGGAACTTGTGGTTGGGTGAGATCATACAACACAAACCTAACCACACCATCATGACAATCAGGAGGAGATAAAAAATTAGAACCATTGGCATGTCGGCACTTAGAACGAAAGGTATGCGTCTTAAAACAATCACCACATAACCGATGACCCATGCGTTTAAGCGTAACCTCACCGGCCTCGAAAACAACAAGACTAGTAGCAAGAGAATGTTTAGTGGCAGCTAGCGCGCTCTCATTAAAGTGACGATCTCGAAGGTGAGTGAGCAACGAGGTTTTGGTAAGCCTATTTCCACTACCATCATGACAACCACTAAGACCCACGAATGGGCAATGAAACCGAACAATCGCCATGCAACAATTCAATAACAACTCAAGAGACCAAGCACCAAACCTGCTTATGCTTGTTTCTACAAAGAGCCACCCAACAAAGTATCAACACCAAAAGAAAAATACCAATAAATAATCGCGAAGCCGAAGAAGATACCATAAAGTGAACAGTGCTTGATATACTGTACCAAAGCAACAACACCAAGTGAATAGAACCTCAGAACCACCACACAAAACCAACTTTATTCGGACCACAACTTGTACCAAAGTAACAGAACCTGTATCATAACCACAACCTGCAATGCGAAGCAAGCCACAAAGCCGAAACGTAAACCAACACAACCAAGAGTAGTAGAACCACAGCCCAACGTGCAAGAACTACGAAAAAAACACGGAAACACTACAAACTAACTGATACGAGCCCACCACCAACAAATGCAAAGGTACCTGTTAACGAGGCTCCAAACGGTCTATTTTCAAACCTGCTAAAAACTCGACCTTATTTGAAGATGCAAAGCTGTTACTAGGGAGGGATATCCACAGCAACAACGAGACCAACAAATCAGATAAGAAGGCAGAACCAGTAGAAGATTAAATCCCGGCCTCACGAACGAAAGCCTAAAAAACCCTAACAGATAGTTGTAGAGATCCACCGAGGAGGAGATGATAACAACATGAACTAAATAAATAACCCTAACTGTTTTGGAGAAGCAAGACGTATGTAGCAACCACCAAACCAAATCGGGTCTCGAACCGAAACCCTAAAAAAAATTGTACAGATGGAAGAAAACAAGCCCTAGAAATTCGAAACTAAACACAAACCTGTACAAGAAGATAGTACAAAGATCCATACATGGTCGATCATGAAGATACACTATTATTATTATTATTATTATTATTATTATTATTATTATTATTATTATTATTATTATTATTATTATTATTATTATTATTATTATTATTATTATTATTATTATTATTATTATTAGTATTATTATTATTATTATTATTTCAATTTGGACACATATTTCTTCTTTTTCTTCTCCACGGCGTTATGCAAAGCTACCCAGGAGCCCATGAAGTCACCCCTCCCCCACCAGCAAAAGGAAAGATTCTAGTCACATCCAAACATGCATCTTTACCATGGAGCCAATTAAATAATAATAGATCTGCAAGTTGTAGCTTTTTCCCATCATCTGAGAGAAAACCCATAGGAGCCTCTTTACGTACCATAATCCCAACCTTGGAACATATATCAACAAGAATATCGCACACCACACCCACTTCACTAGAACAGTGAACTGCATGATCTCGCCATTGGTCCATACGATTCACATTGCAACTCGGGCATAGGCTACCTTCAGAGAACATAGGTATAGCAAACCTGTAACACAACTGATTTACGTTTTTGAGTGCATATCAAATTAATACAAAGTAGACGTGAGTGGAATTTACTAATTAACCTTTAGGAAAAAGTTAACTTGTAAAAACTCGTGAATACAATATATATGTGATACCGGGTAAGTGATTACCCGGGTCGTGTCCCAACGAGGTGTGAATGAGCGATATCGTGTGAGATTCGAGATTAAAATGCTCGTAAGGATTGGTTTTGATTATTTGGTGTTGTTGAATAACGAGAAATTGCAAATAACGTACGAAGACTTAAATAAACGCAACTAAAACATGAATTCAAACAAGGAATGAAAAATAAAACTTAAGGACTACTTAAAATACTACGGAAATGATAATAGGAAACTAGGGAACCCTAAAACATAATCTAATTTAAAAACGCAAAAGTTTATTTAATAAAAACGCGAGTGCGCAAAATAAAAAGTGAAATAAATGCTACACTACTCCTACGGGTGTGAAAATGGTTTTTCTACGATTCTAGTAATAAAAGAAAATTATTGGAAAAAGAAAAATATTTTTTTGGGCTTTTATATATATATTTTTTATGCATTAAAAACAAAATAAAGAAAAACAAATGACTAAAAATACTAAAACATTTTTAAAAAAATCTGAAAAATTGTAGGAAGCAAATTTAACTAAAAACTATCCCAGGAAAATTATGAAGGAAGCATAAGCAGTTCTAGTTAAGCAGTAATGAGCAATCTAAAAGCTGAAAATTGAATAAGCTAAACAATATAGAAAATGCTATAAATACAAATGTAAACAAACAATAACATGAAATACACTAGAGCACAGTTGGTAGGGAGTGGTTTGTTGTATCTGTTTGGCCAAGAGATACCAGGTTCGAACCTGGTACACCTCTTTTTGAAAACTATTTTTTTTCCTATTTTTCTTTTGGAAACGTATAAAAAACAGTAAATAAACAATTTAAAAAAAAAAGACAAAAGTTTTTAAACTAAAAAAAACAGAATATAAGCTAAATTAAGAAAGCAGTTTCAGTTTTTATGTTAGTAACAAGCTACACCCCAATCATCCGTTCTAACCTACTTAGAACCTGCTTAATTATATTCAAATAAGCTCAAGAAGGTAGAATAAGCTGAAACATATGACAACGAGCTGGAAAAGAACACGTATGTTTAATGTTAGACAAAAATGAGCTAAAACTCAAGCTGAAGTAAAGGCTTGTTTGGGGGTGTTTGAACAGCAAGCTGTAGGAAAAAGCAGCTGAGTGGGGGGTTTTGCAGCCCTCTAATTAAGCTACCAAATACGACCTAAATACTAAAATAAGTCCAGGAATGTGAAATCTATACTAGTAGCTAATTTTGCACCTAATTGCAAACTCTAACTCTAACTACAACTAACGTAAATCTTAGATCAAAAGGGGCAGTTGGGGGCTGCTGAAGCAAATTTGGCCGAAGGGGGTTTAATTGTAGGGCTGAATTTAGGCTAACAAATAAGCATGAAGATCTAAGATAAGCTTACTTAACCAAAATCTATACTACTAAAAACTTGTATGCCAAGGATGAAAAGCTAATTCAAACTGATGCTTAACTAAAATTTAATCCAAATGGGGCTGTTTGGGACAGCCATGGGCTGATGCAGCAGTTGTATATGGGTGACTTTTGCCGTTTCTGACTTCAAGAATCCAATACCAGGTAATATGAAAATGCACAAACATAAATGAAGCTAATGTGAACTATTAAATACAACCTAAGAGGCTAAAACTAATATCTACCCTAATTTCTTTTGGAAAAACAGTTTCAATAAGAATATTTGGACAACAAGCTTGAACTTCAAAATACTTAATACGCCTACTGAATTTTGGCTTAAAGCAACTGATTTTACTAAGCTAATACTATTACCAATGAAAATTTTGACCCAAGCTCTTTTCATCCCAACCTTGACCTCAAATCCAAACACCCCATAGAACGTAACTGATGAGATGTTGTGAAGCTATAGAGTAACCAATCTGATGAACTCATTAAATAGATTAACTTTGTTTAGAAGGAGATAAAAAAACAGGATTGAACTAAAATAAGCCCTTTATCAAACAGTAAACATTTAACTAGCTTGAATGAAAAATTGGACAAAGCTTTAAAATCAAAGCTAAAATTTCATTAAAAATAAAACTGAGTTACAAATGCTGAAAGTTTAAAGAATGAACATAAGCTAACAACTAGAATTAAGCTAATTATACTAAAGCTAACCTAATCCTAATTCTCCTACCCTTAATGCCTTATATTGGCTACAACAAGACTGATTTATACTAAGAAAAGAAAAATAAAATGTCTGCAGCTGTTGTGTTTCTTTTGTGAGATAAGAGCTGAGATAGATCACTTGTGCTTTCTTCTATCAATCTCAGCCATAGGGTGGCTTCTAAACTCATTCCAGCCCTTGATTGGATTTTTGCCGCCCATTTGTGTTTGTGGATTGCCAACGTGGACAAGGGAGGGAGTGGTATCACATGAAGGTTTCTTGGAGCAGGTGAGAGGGGGTACCTTTTAAGGTGGCTGGGGATGGTGGCGTATAGCCAGAGAGAGCAGGGGAGGAGGGGGGAATGTAGTGGTGGGTAAAGAGAAGTGGGAGACGAAAACGTTAAGGGTGTGTTATTATTTCAGGTTTAGGTTTAGGTTTGGGTTTGGGTAAAAGCGTGGTCTGGATTTTGGTGGAGTGGGAATGGGCCTAGGAGTAAAAGGGTTTAGGTGTTGGGTTGGTTTTAATAACTTACAAGGGTCCGTTTGTTGTTTAGTAATTAAATCACAAGGACTAAACTTGTATTTTCTGAATTTTTGAAGGGTATTTCCTGCCAATTTCTCAAACTTCATCCAAGGGCCAATTTTGCCAAGTAATGATTTCCCAAGGTCACTTTCATCATTTTTCTTCAAATAAAAATTCCCGGGGACCATTAATGCCAATTTTGCAAACTTGAGGGACTGATTTTGACAATTCTGCATATTTGCACCGTTTTTCATCTGTTTTCAATCCTTTGTACCTGAAACACGCAAAAACACACTCCAAGGATATTTGTGACATTATTTGATCGTTTTTAAGTGTTTTTGGTTGTTTTGACTCGGAAAATGGAAGAAAATATATGTGTAAAATGACACCTAACAAATCCCCCACACTAAACTATTGCTAGTCTGTAACAATCTTTTATGAAAATTTAATGGATTTGAAGTCTCTTTACCAAAAGCCATTACTTCTGGAGTAGTCAAATGTTTCAGTTCAAGTAAGAACTATGGTACACTGATAACCATATGATTTTAAGCAAACCATAAGCTGTCAACGGATTTGATTTGTCTTTACCATAAGCCGTTTGCTTCTGGACTAGCCAACTCTTTGATGGAATACATTCATCATCTTGATTAGTTGATTACCAATTATGGTTTTCCACTGCCTTTACCATAAGCCATAACCTTGCGGGCTAGCCAACTCTTCACTTTTTAGGATATGGTGAGTTGAATACCATACAATTTTCGGCAAATTGTCAGCCATAAACGGATTTGACATATCTTTACCAAGAGCCGTTTGCTCCTGGATTAGCCAGTCCTTATGTCGTTTAGACATGGTGGACTGATAACCATAAAAATTTTGAAATAAAGTGAAAAAAATTTAAAATTTTTGGCCAAAAAAGGGGGTACTAGAAGGTAAAATGTGATCAAATTCGCTAGAATTCCCCCCCCCCCCCCCCCCCACACTTAGAATTAAATATTGTCCTCAATATTCAATGTCCCGGCTATTATGCCGAATCTTTGAACGTAAAAAGGCAACATTACAAGCTAAATGTGGAAATACCATTTATCACTTTATTCATCATCATTTTTTTATATTGATTGGCTCTGAACGGTCAACCTAAACCGACCAGGGAATGGTCAACAAGGTCAAACAGCCTAGAGTCAATGCTCCGCGGAATTTAGTGGTTTCCCCGGGTCGTTATGTCCCGACGAGGTGTGATGGTTATAAAACGGTTTCGTGATCGGGTGAATTTGGACAGGAAAAGGGGTTTGTGAGTGATTTAACTAAGGAATCTACAAAGGAATAGCTTAAACAAGCTATATGAATAAGACAGGAAAGTTTGAAAACCCAGAAACGATTTAAACCTAAAAACGCGTACGTTACGTTTAAATAAAACGTAATAAAAAGTGAAAACTGAAATCTGAAAACCCCCAGGGGGTGAAAATGACTTTTTTACAAACTTAAAGGTAAAAGAAAATTTTTAGAAAAAGAAAATAAATTTTAACACTAATTAATTATTTAATATTAATTAATTACTAATTATTAATATTTAAGTAACTTAAATACAATATAATATTATTTAAATACTAAAAAGGTGAAAATAAAATTTCTAAAATTATAAAATAACTAAAAATTAATTTTAAAATTAAAAATATGTATTTTTGTCTTTTTGTGAATTTTCTATTAATTAATTACTAATTAATTATTAATTACCTAATTAAACTATTTTAAATTATAAAAAATACTAAATGAACAGTAAAAATTCTAGAAAAATTTCTTAAATTATTTTACATCATATAAAAGCTAGGAAAAATATAAAAAGTAGGTATTACTTTATAAAAACTAATTATGCTTTTTAAAACTTAATATTAATTAATTATTAATAAAACTAAGATTAATTCTAATAAATACTAAATGATAAAATAAAAATCTGAGAAAATTACTATAAATACTTTAATATAAGAGGAATTTAATAAAAATATAAAAAAACTAAGTTCTTAATATAAGAGGACTAGCATTCATGGATTGTACGAGTTCCATTTGATCTTCTGCTAGTAATTTTTCCGTCTCATTATTTTCTCCCTGATTTTCCATGGAAGGAATCGCAACTGATGAACTTGATGAACCCTTATAAAATTGAAGAATATCAAGGGTATCTTCATCATCACGGTCATTAGGAATAAAACGGAACTGAGAGCTATATTTGGCTGCTTTTTCTTTTGCAATTGATTCCCTAATAGATTTTTCAAAGGCATCTTGGGAATTTATTTTAGCAGCCTGCTCTTCAGCCAATAATTCTGCCATAGTTTTCTCATGAGGATTTTCTTGGGCAAGTTTATTGACACCTTCCTTCATTTCTTTTACTAATTCCAGAATAGCAAGGAGAATGGTATCATCATCCATTTGGCACTGTGGAGGTTGTTCATGATAAGGATAGTCGTAATTGTCACAAGGAAATGAATTCCTTGTTTGACAATCAGAACTGAAGTGAGGAACTCCACAGTACTCACAACAGTAATGTAACAATTCGCATTTTCAGGTTAATTACTTTTCCCAGCAGGTCACCCAAGCCTGTACTACTCTCACATGAGCACGCTTAACCGTATGGGCGATTAACCGTTAGACCACAAAACGCGTTTCTAAGACGATTTGAGTTTTCAACTTATTAGAAAAAGTCAACATATTTTTTCCCTCCTCCATTGACCAAAAATCATCCCTTGATGTTATAAGTCATTTCGTGATTTTTAGGCTTACGGTTTGATGTCTAAAAGACATTTAATACCAACCGACACTAGACTGAGCCCAGTCTAGACATTATAAGTCATTTTAAATCATTTTTATCCTATTAGAAAAGTAACATTTTACTTTTCTCAATTTTACGCAATATTCGTACGTTTTACGTATTACGCGTTTTAGACCCGTGTTTCCAGTTTTTAGCAGGGTTTTAGCACCCGATAGAACCTACCACTCATTTTATATTTTATTATGGACTATATGGACAAGTTTAACAATACTTTCAAATTCCATAATTTTACGACTCCCGGTTTTACGTTTTGAGGCTTAATCATTTACGGTTAGCGATTTACGGAGTCAAAACTAGCTACATACTTAGGATAATACCATCAAAAGTCCACACCTTGTTCTCCAAGTTCTTGAAACCGCCACTAGGGGGGGGGGCATTCACACTTGTGGCATAATCTCATGACTTTAGCCATTAGATCAAGATTTAATTACAACTTTGTCACCAAGTTATGTAACTTTCCTAGTTGTTTCCTAACCTCCTCAACTCACTATAAATACTCCCCTCCTCCCCTCATTTAAACGCCACACCTCACCCTCCCCATCCTCTCATCCTTAGCTCATTCTCTTCCAAGTTTCATGCAATATTCAAGTGCAAGTTCAAGGTTGAAACCCTAGTTTCTTTTAGATAATCAAAACACTTCCATAACCCTAATATACTTGGTGATTTCCCTTGAGTTTAAATCCACTCAATTCACCTCAACTTTCATTACATCTCTTTCAAGAATACCAAGGGTAGAAAGATTGCATGAAGTGAAAAAGGGTTGAAGCAAGTCTATCAAAGTCCATTTCCTTACTTGTTACTTCCTTTCTTTATTAGAAAGCCAAAAGTTGTAAGCCAAACCCTAACATGCTTCTTGTTAATTTATCATGTTCATATCATTTACATATTATTCTTGCTATATTATGTCTTGTATTGATGTCCATGATGTATAAAAATGAGTAAAAGATGTTGTTATAATGGATTGTTAAGATAAGTTACTAAAACAAGCAAACTAGTGATTTTCTTGGAAAGACCTGATTAAAATGGTAAAAATATGATATTGGATTATTACATATTGTAGTAGAGGACCTAACAAGGAAACCGTTGCAATTTGAACCACCTAAAACGAATATACGAGTCAAAAGTTATGACGATTTGAAATTACCAAAACTTTGCGGCAAACTGCCAAATACCATTCTGATCAAATTTGGGTTTTGAAAGTTACACTTCTGGTCCGATTCATCAAAAAGTTAAAACACGAAAGTTGTCCGGAACACCGTTTTCGTTTAGGAACCAAGAAGCTCAAGACCTAAAAATGCTTTCCGAGTGATAAAATTCTTCAAATTCTAAACAGCCCATTTTTAGGCAAAAGTCACTAGATTATGGTTATACTTTGAAAGGAACAAGAGGTCTTATGACCTATAATCAAGACCACAACCATGGCTAGAGCCAAGGTTGTGTCTCATGACCTTGGAACAAGGACCAAAGGTCATGGCTAGGCCATGACGAAATGACCATAACAACTTACATAGGCATAAACATGAAACAATGAATTAGGCGATAACATGAACAAGCAATTTGGATCTACTTCACTTAAAAGGAAACCATGAGATATTACCAAGAGAAAATGGTCATTCAAGACTTATGAAACTACCCCTAATAACAATCTTCATGTACTAATAAACTTTCCTAAGTTTATTCAAATATCGGACATGTAACTTTTCGGATCAAAACTTATATCTATATATTTCATCAACTACTACAATAGTAGGGAGCCTCATGTGAGGAGTTCATTATGTAAGCCGTCGAGTTGAGTTGTGGATTTACGAATTAAAGTGTCCTGGCTCCTCGAACGCTTACTAACATGACTTCTGAATTATGTCGGCCCGAACAGTAGTAAACGATATACAAAACATACATGTTCATGAATCTTTTCTTTCAAAGACTTACATTATACATCATACCACATCATGGACTAAATGCAAGATATATATATAGGCACTCCGTTATATTCTTTACTCCGATCCTAAGTCGCAACATTCTATTATAGGTTGCTCGTAGAAACCTACACGATCCAACCATCACCTTCATTACTTGCTATTCTACTTAAGGTGAGTTCGTAGCCCCGCTTTCTATTGTTTAACTATTTTACAAACCCATGGGGGGAATACATGCTATTACTTTTCTACTCGAACACAATGCTTTCTAATGTATGCTTCTCGACGATGTTTTATTATCACTAAGTAACGATTGCCATGTTCGAAGTCCCTATATCATGAACCATTAGTCACTACCTTTAGTGAGCGCGAATATTGTGAATAGATCTATTGGGATTGACGGATCCCATTTGTGTTGAACAACGATGAGTTCACACAAATGCACTATATTTGAGATTTAGCGGTATAATGGCAAAAGTACCTTGATAGGGCTTCTATAATGCCAATTTTGTTGGTTCGATGTTAATGTTTTGGTTGCATGAGCTTAGTGAAATAAATAACGATTTTGTTTTCTAACTATGAGTGTGAGTCTATAGCTCACACTACGACATATTGTGTTCAAACGATTTAACTAAACTCTACGAATTCCACTCAACCTTTGTGTTGACCTCTCAAGCATGTATTTCAGGTTCATGACGATCAAGGATGGCACGGAAGGACACGGATACTCAAGAGGGCTATAAATTTACTTATCATTCAAAAAACTCACTTAATGTGATTTGTAAACATGGAACCAATTGGGACCTCATTTTGTAATCTCTGATATTTATATAATTTGAATGATAAATCTTTTAAAATGACTCAATTGGAGTTCGTTTTCTATTATTGTGACTATTGTGCCGTCGAGTAACACCCAGTTCGAATTCCGCTGCAACCACGAATTGGGGGTGTTACAAGTAAAACTGTTGAGTTTGGTTTGGTGAATTGTATGGATATTGGTCGTTACCAAAATTTTGACTATTTTGACAATCAAAACCTTGGTGAGGACCTCCACAATACTCACAAGAAATACTCGGTGTATTTTGACATGAAGCATTATTGTAATTTGAATAATATGGCTCTTGCTCGTATGAGTTTTGAGGAAGGTGGTTGAAATCGTTTTGAGAATAATCAAAAAAATTATGATCATAATCATAGGTGAATGTAGGTTCAGCTCTCAAAACATAACATGCACAAAGTTCATGACTAAATCCACACTCCTTGCAATTGCACCGTTCACAAAGTGAACCATCTCCTAACGGATCTCCACAACTAACGCAATGAAGTTGTTTCAATGAAGATAGCTGAGGTTGTGGAGGGTGGTCGGGAAAACTCTGAGAATCATTGAAAGCGTTCGGATTTGCTTTGCAAAATTTACAAAATCCGTCTCTAATATCACTCCCACACCGCCTACACGCGCACTTGTAACAATGTAGATTGTCATCCACTGGACCTTTACAATGAAAACAATTGTAGTCGAGTGATGACATAAGAATTAAACATTAACGAGGGATGAGAAGAAAGAATTAAACGGTAAAGAGGATAAGAAGATAAGAATTAAACGTATAGGAGACGAAGATTATTTTTGGGTTTTTCGAAAAACACATCAATTAAAACGAGACCAACTCAAAAAGACAATTGTGAACTCAAACCAATAATCATAATGTAAATGGCTTCTTTGAAAAAGGTACATCAATTCACAAGGATACAATGGCAAGTTTTAATCTTTTGTTTGGGAACTTATTAATGTTCACACCCCCATTTGGTAGGTGTTCTGCTTTGGTTCTCGGCGGTTGTTTTTTATGTTTATATTATTTAACAAGAAAAACGGAAAATTGTTTTTGTATTTTATATATGATAGATATATACAAAAGAAAAGGAAAATATTTTTGTGTTTTATATATTTTTGAAAGCGATAACTTCTTGACGAAGGTTCTACAAGTCACTAATCGTTAAAATCGTAACGATATTGTCGCAACACAACCTCCCCGGCAGCAGCGCCATTTTGATTTGCGTTTTTGAGTGCGTATTAAATTAATACAAAGTAGACGTGAGTGGAATTTACTAATTAACCTTTAGGAAAAAGTTAACTTGTAAAAACTCGTGAATACAATATATATATGTGATACCAGGTAAGTGATTACCCGGGTCGTGTCCCAACGAGGTGTGAATGGGCGATATCGTGTGAGATTCGAGATTAAAATGCTTGTAAGGATCGGTTTTGATTATTTGTTATTGTTGAATAACGAGAAATTGCAAATAACATACGATGACTTAAATAAACGCAACTAAAACATGAATTCAAACAAGGAATGAAAAATAAAACTTAAGGACTACTTAAAATACTACGGAAATGATAATAGGAAACTAGGGAACCCTAAAACGTAATCTAATTTAAAAACGCAAAAGTTTATTTAATAAAAACGCGAGTGAGTAAAATAAAAAGTGAAATAAATGCTACACTAGTCCTACGGGTGTGAAGATGGTTTTTCTACGATTCTAGTAATAAAAGAAAATTATAATTATTTTTTTGGGCTTTTATATTTTTTTTATGCATTAAAAACAAAATAAAGAAAAACAAATGACTAAAAATACTAAAACATTTTTAAAAAAATCTGAAAAATTGTAGGAAGCAAATTTAACTAAAAATTATCCTAGGAAAATTATGAAGGAGGCATAAGCAGTTCTAGTTAGGCAGTAATGAGCAATCTAAAAGCTGACAATTGAATAAGCTAAACAATACAGAAAATGCTATAAATACAAATGTAAACAAACAATAACATGAAATACACTAGAGCATAGTTGGTAGGGAGTGGTTTGTTGTATCTGTTTGGCCAAGAGATACCAGGTTCGAACCTGGTACACCTCTTTTTGAAAACTATTTTTTTTTTCTATTTTTCTTTTGTAAACTAATAAAAACCAGTAAATAAAAAATTTTAAAAAAAAGACAAAGTTTTTAAACTAAAAAAAATAGAATATAAGCTAAATTAAGAAAGCAGTTTCAGTTTTTATGTTAGTAACAAGCTACATCCCAATCATCCCTTCTAACCTACTTAGAACCTACTTAATCCTACTCAAATAAGCTCAAGAAGGTAGAATAAGCTGAAACATATGACAATGAGCTGGAAAATAACACGTATGCTTAATGTTAGACAAAAATAAGCTAAAACTTAAGCTGAAGTAAAGGCTTGTTTGGGGGTGTTTGAACAACAAGCTGTAGGAAAAAGCGGCTGAGTAGGGGGTTTTGCAGCCCTCTAATTAAGCTACCAAATACGACCTAAATACTAAAATAAGTCCAGGAATGTGAAATCTATACTAGTAGCTAATTTTGAACCTAATTGCAAACTCTAACTCTAACTACAACTAACGTAAATCTTAGATCAAAAGGGGCAGTTGGGGGCTGCTGAAGCAAATTTGGCCTAAGGGGGTTCAATTGTAGGGCTAAATTTAGGCTAACAAATAAGCATGAAAATCTAAGATAAGCTTACTTAACCAAAATCTATACTACTAAAAACTTGTATGCCAAGGATGAAAGGCTAATTCAAACTGATGCTTACCTAAAATTTAATCCAAATGGGGCTGTTTGTGACAGCCATGAGCTGATGCAGCAGTTGTATATGGGTGACTTTTGTCGTTTCTGACTTCAAGAATCCAATACCAGGTAATATGAAAATGCACAAACATAAATGAAGCTAATGTGAACTAATAAATACAACCTAAGAGGCTAAAACTAAGATCTACCCTAATTTCTTTTGGAAAAACAGTTTCAATAAGAATATTTGGACAACAAGCTTGAACTTTAAAATACTTAATACGCCTACTGAATTTTGGCTTAAAGCAACTGATTTTACTAAGCTAATACTATTACCAATGAAAATTTTGACCCAAGCTCTTTTTATCCCAAGCTTGACCTCAAATCCAAACGCCCCATAGAACGTAACCGATGAGATGTTGTGAAGCTATAGACTAACCAATCTGATGAACTCATTAAGAATAGATTAACTTTGTTTAGAAGGACATAAAAAAACAGGATTGAACTAAAATAAGCCCTTTTATCAAATAGTAAACAGTTAACTAGCTTGAATGAAAAATTGGACAAAGCTTTAAAATCAAAGCTAAAATTTCATTAAAAATAAAACTGAGTTACAAATGCTGAAAGTTTAAAGAATGAACATAAGCTAACAACTAGAATTAAGCTAATTATACTAAAGCTAACCTAATCCTAATTCTCCTACCCTTAATACCTTATATTGGCTACAACAGGACTGATTTATACTAAGAAAAAAAAATGTCTTCAGCTGTTGTGTTTCTTTTGTGAGATAAGAGCTGAGATGGATCACTTGTGCTTTCTTCTATCAATCTCAGCCATAGGATGGCTTCTAAACTCATTCCAGCCCTTGATTGGATTTTTGCCGCCCATTTGTGATTATGGATTGCCAACGTGGACAAGGGAGGGAGTGGTATCACGTGAAGGTTTCTTGGAGCAGGTGAGAGGGGGTGCCTTTTGAGGTGGCTGGGGATGGTGGCATGTAGTAAGAGAGAGCAGGGGAGGAGGGGGGAATGTACTGGTGGGTAAAGAGAAGTGGGAGAAGAAAACTTTAAGGGTGTGTTATTATTTCAGGTTTAGGTTTAGGTTTGGGTTTGGGTAAAAGCGTGGGCTGGATTTTGGTGGAGTGGGAATGGGCCTAGGAGTAAAAGGGTTTAGGTGTTGGGTTGGTTTTAATAATTTACAAGGGTCTGTTTGATGTTTAGTAATTAAATCACAAGGACTAAACTTGTATTTTCTGAATTTTTGAAGGGTATTTCCTGCCAATTTCTCAAACTTCATCCAAGGGCCAATTTTGCCAAGTAATGATTTCCCAAGGTCACTTTCATCATTTTTCTTCAAATAAAAATTCCCGAGGACCATTAATGCCAATTTTGCAAACTTGAGGGACTGATTTTGACAATTCTGCATATTTACTCCGTTTTTCGTCTGTTTTCAATCCTTTGTACCTGAAACACGCAAAAACACACTCCAAGGATATTTGTGACATTATTTGATCGTTTTTAAGTGTTTTTGGTTGTTTTGACTCGGAAAATGGAAGAAAAGACGTGTAAAATGACACCTATCAACAATACATAACATAATTGGTGATGGTTCATCTTCTGCCCCAAACCGTCAATAAAGATGGTGAAAAGAATATCCTGTGCATGCGGGGCATTAATACAACTGAGAATAGCCACCTGTCATGGACTAAGTGAATACTTAGCAACAAGGTCTTTGTCAATGACACCAAAGTAGCACTTTGCCAAGGTATTCATCATATGGGGGGCAGAAACACAAGTGGTGACAGAGAGTAAGTCAATCTTGCAAGTAGTGTTAAAAGTATCAAGAGCATGCTCAAAAGAAGAACCATAAGAGATACTACCATATTTAGTCAGTATCTTGGCCTGTAGATCGCTTGATTGCATACGGGAGGCGAGAAAAGCATACTGGATGATGTCCCCCGCTGAAAAGATGCCAAGACCACCCAACTTAATTAGAAGAGTGGCTGGCCGCCACTGCCAATCACCGAACCCCGGTCCCGAAGCTGTAACAATCTTCTCCAAGGAGGCACGTAGCGTCTGATCAAATTGAACTTGGGTCTCCAATAAATACAAAGGAGAATATGTCCTAAAGTATAAGATAATTTCGCAACCCCCGCACAATTAAGAAGAAGAAGGAGCTCACATTGAGGATCATTGAGTTTATGGATTGCTTCTATTAAAAAAATGGTTTTAGAAACCCTTTTCAAAGCCAAATCCCGACAAAAACTTTTATCCAAACTAACTGAACCACCAAGAAGTTTAACACTAGAGAGTGGGCAAGAGATATTTATAGGAAAAACACCTTCTGCCCTACTTCTAGGATCCTCCACTGGCAAAAAAAGTTCAGTCTTATCAACATTAAAAAACAAACCATGAGACGGACCATCCATCCTAATGATGTCAAGCGCCTTGGCAACCATAAGGGTATCTCCAACAATAGTACCGTCATCAAGATACCAAGCTTGAAAGGTAAGCTCACAATACTGATTAATAGTCTGGACCAAAGGGTGCAAAGCTAGGGCAAATAACAACGGACCTAACAGATCTCCTTGTTGAACCCCTTGACAAGACCAAAGGATATAGTCATCATAATAAAGCCTAGTAGGTCGTGCATAACAAAACTCAACCCAAGGAGCAATGGAAGGGCATCGCACCCTAGTTTCCTGAAGTAAGACACTCCTATCAATAAGATTGAAAGCATTCTTAAAATCCACCAAAAGCATAGAAAGCCCAACCTCATTACCCTTAGACACAATGAGCCTATTTACAGAATGGAGAACAGCCTCACAACCCCCAGGAACACCAACACCAAATTGAAAGTCCTGTAAATATATATTCATAGAGTTACCAATAGAAGAAGAAGCTACCTTAGAAACAAGCCTTCGCCATACAGTTCCAACAACAATAGGGCGTATAGTCGTATACCGTCGCCAAGCTTGACCAAGGGAGTCAAAGGGGCACTAACGATATACTCCCCCAGTTGAATAGGGCAATTTCCACTGAGAAATAGGTTGACAACTCCAGTAATGGACCCTAGCAAATCATCAGCAATAGCAGAAGTAGCCCCTCCCAAAATATCCATCAAATGTTGTGCTCTAAGCACATCGCGACCACATGACGTCCCTTTGGGGAAACTACGGATCATTTTTAACACCAAGTCTTTATGTACAAAAAGGGCATCCCCATCAAGTGTAAAGAAGGGCGAATTCGGAGGTAGGACACAGGGTGTCAGGAGTAGATGGGGCAACACTAGAAGACGTGAGCACCTTAATAGCAGCAGTGAAGTGCCCATCCCCCAGTTTACGTTTGCATTGAACCAGGTTAGCTCCATCATGGTCCTTGGTTTTCTTTCACCCCACTAAAGGATGGAGTTACTTCAGCCAAACGATCCATCACCAAACCAAACTTGTCTACTAGATCCCTCCGGGCTCCATCTAAGAATAGCCCGAGAAATACTGTCAAACTGGTATCGTTCTCTCGCTGCTAAACGATCCATCACCAAACCAAACCTGTCTATTATTATTATTATTATTATTATTATTATTATTATTATTATTATTATTATTATTATTATTATTATTATTATTATTTATAACATTTCAGTTCATTAATACATAATAAGCTTACACAAAGTTGGATGGGAGTCTAGGCACAAGCTGCGCTCTCACTCTTTTCTGAATACAAAAGCTTATTATATGAAAAATAAAAACACCACTTTTAACATTATTTGAGTGGCTAATGGCAATAGACTTAATACGTGAAAGTGTGTCCAGAGCCTCCGTATCGAATTCACCGAATGTAGAGAAAGCAAATGGTATGAACTTGTAACCATTGTCCTCACATTTAGACGCACACTTCCTCTTTTTCTTCTCCTTGTTATGCAAAGCCACCCCAGGAGACCATGAAATCGCCCCTACACCAGCAAACGGAGAGATTCCAGTCACATCCAAACACGCATCTTTACCTTAGAGCCAATTAAATAGTAAAAGATCAGCAGGACGTAGCTTCTTCCCATCCTCCGAAAGAAAACCCATAGGAGCCTCCTTACGCACCATAATCCAAACCTTGGAACATATATCAACAAGAATATCATGCACCAGATTGTGCCTGAACTTCACACCCACTTCACAAGAACATTGAACTGCATGATCTCCCCACTGGTCCAGACGATGCACATTACAACTCGGGCATAGGCTACCTTCAGTGAACATAGGTATAGCAAGCCTATAGAACAACACCGATCGAAATTGGCGATGGTTCATCCTCTGTCCCAAACCTTCAATAAGGATGGTGAAAAGAAAGTCTTGCGCATGCTGGACACGAATGCAACTGAGAATAGCCAACTGGCTTGGACTTAGCGAGTACATAGCAACAAGTTTCACAACTATGGTTCACTACATTCACTTGATGAGTTGGTTTTCAATAGACATAACATCAACTTTATTATTAAGGGTGGCTAGAGCATTCATGATTTCATCATTAGCTTTGCTACTAGCATTTGAAGCTTGAAGTTTGTTTCTAGCCATTCTCACTCGAGCCTTATTTTCAATGATTGTGAAGGCTTCTTGAGTGTTACGAGTCAACAAGTTCTCACCCGCAACAGAATTGAGCGAGTCTTGATCGGAATGACACAACCCATTATAAAAAGTATCAATCTGATGCATGGGTGAAAACCCGTGATTCGGACATTTTTCCAACAAATCTTTAAACCGATCCCAAGCTTCGCTGAACGATTCATCGAAAGATTGTTGGAATCGAAAGATTTGAGTGCGGAGATTAGAAGTTTTAGAAGGAGGATAGAAATGATTCACAAACTTGGAAGCTAAATCTTCCCAAGTGTGAATCGAATTCGGTGGTTCCTTTTCCCGCCAAGTTCGGGCTGCCCCATTAAGAGAGAAAGGAATCAATTTCAATTTCAACACATCGTAAGGAACTTGATTGATCTTAATAGTCTCAGCGATGTTGGTGAAATTCCTTATGTGAACATAGGGGTCTTCATGTTCAAACCCGTGAAAGGAGATACTCGTCATGATGTTGAGTAACCTGTGATTGATTTCAAATTGATTAGCGGTGATATCGGGTATCACGATGGCCCTCCTAACACCATTGAATGGTGATTGGAGTTGTTCTTCCATCGGACGTAAATCATAAGCCGGTTGGGGTCCCATCGGAGGAATCCCGTGATTTTGAGCATCACCCATCGGCGGGGGTCCCATGTTTTGATCGTTTTTGTTCATTTCCTCAACAGTTGGGAAATGAACCCGGTGATTGTGACGTATTACCCTTTTGGGATCAGAGAGTGGAGAAATAAGATTTTGAGAAGATGAGCGGGTGATCATACACCACAAAAATAAAAAAGAAAAAGAAAAAGAAAAAGAAAATATTTTTGTATTTTTGGTTGGAAGTATTTTTGGCTTTTTTAATTTATTTGAAAAACAAAACACAAAACTTTTATTCTCTTTTTGTAACCGTTAAGTTATCCGTAACCGTTTCCTCTAAAACTACGCGCAGCGGAGTGGGAGAGAAGAATGAATCTCTCTTTGGTCTGCAATTTAATGTCAACACCACCGTATTCCCCGTTTATTTGGTTGTAGTAATAGAGTAATCTGATAACGTTTAATTTCACGGTTTCTTTTGTTGTTTATTCGGGAATGGTTTAGAATACTCTCTCAAGAGTGAGGATGTTATTTTATTTTGGTATTTTTGAAAACACTTTTGGAAAAGTGTTTTTGATTTTTTACTTTTTATATTTTTATAAGAAAATATTCACAAAATAATGAGGAAAGTTTTTCAAAACACAATTTTTTAAAAACGAAAACCAAGATTCACTTCAAACCCTCCCCAACAGCGGCGCCAAAAATTTATTTAACAATATATATATATATATATATATATATATATATATATATATATATATATATATATATATATATACAATTCTCCAAAAGATTTGCAAGAAATACAAATCCCGAGTTCGTTTCCCGTGAAGGAGTGAATGGAATCGTGATAATCGATTCGTTAAATCGTGTCATGAAAAAGTGAATATTGTGATTAAAAAACTAAAACAATGATAAGAAACAAGAAAATATGCAGAAGGTACAAGCTACTTATGCATAAATGTTCAAAAACGTAAAACGATTTATCAAACGTGAATTTAAAATGGTAACGTACGAATTTAAAAGTGAGATTTAATGAAAAATGATCCTAAAAATGTAAAATAATTTTCTAAAAATCTTAAACAAGTAAAAATAATTTTGAGAATAAGAAAAATATTTTTTTGATTTTCATTTATTTTCTATGATTTATTTTCTATTTTTGAAATATTAAAAGGAATTAAAAATAAAAGAAAATGTAAAAGTAATTGTGAAAATTACAAAATACGTTTTGAAAAATCTAAAATAACTGAAAAGAATTTTCTAAAATATTTTTGGAATTTTTCAAGCTTTTTTTGATTTTTTTTTTGATTTTTATGTATTAAAAAGTATTAAAAAATGATTAAAAACTAACATAAAGAAAAATAGTAAACTAATTCAGAAAAATATGAAATTTTTTGAAAAGTCTAAAATATTAAATGATACCTAGGAAATATTTAAAAAGTGAAAAATAAGCTGGAAAAAGTGCTTATTGAGCTTAAATAGCTTATTACAAGTGCTTATTAATAAGCACTTGTAACAAAACATTGTGAAATTGACACAGTAGGTTCACAATACTCAAAAATACTTATACAAACTCAAATAAGATCAGGTGTTACACATAATTATCAATTAGAGCACAATAAGAAGTTGAAAATAATCCAAATTATAAGCAGATCTCAAACAGAATAAGCCATATGATTAGAGATAGTGTAAAACACTCAAGTAATCACAGATAAACTCAAGTTATCCACTTAAACTCATATTACACTTCAACAAAAACTGATGCAGGTCCAAACTCAAATTAGTAAACTAGTTTTAAGCACCAACTAAGCTAACAACAATAAGCAGTTCTATTAAGATCCAAACTATAAACTTAGTGGGGCAAAAGCACTATGAAACTACTGAAACCAAGTTCAGCAGCCTGTTGGGACAACCAAGCTGCACCAGTTGACTTATTTAATGCTCAAACTAATTTGACCAAATCCAAATTCAAACAATCTAATCCTATCAATTATGTTGTAATAAGCTATGATTACACTAAATTACACGGCCTAACACTAATTTGTAACTATTACGACAATTAACCTCACTAATTTTTACTAATTAAGGCTATGAACTAAATTTATAACCTAAGTTGACTATCTATGAATTATACTATTGATTTTATACTATTTAAAGCCTAATATACTAATGTAGTCTTACTCAGTTACTAACACATACTAAATCACCTTAAATCTCAACAATAATACAACATCCAAACACCCCTTTATTCAATCCGTTTCACTATGATTATTAGATATAGAGCTAAATCCTTCAATCCTACTATCCAACTAAGTGCACTATCTCTATTAAAAGCAAATGATTCAACAAACTTCAACAATTAACTTCAAATATTCAGAATCACAGAGTTGCAAGTTTAAGCATTATCAAATTGATAATCAATTTATGATGAGTAAACTAGTTGCACAATGACTACTACTATTTCCTGAGATCAAATATGAATTTAACAAACTAATCATGCAGTGAACAACTAATTAAAATAGATCTATACTAGTCTACTTGTACTATGCAATAATGAGCTTGAAAAATGGAAAAGTAGGTACTTACAACAACTTCCTCAGCTAAGTAGAGGATCATTTGAACCATAGCCTATCTTTGGATAGGCTAAACTCTTCCAAATCTCAGTTTAACATATCAAATTCAACCAAGGATCATCACTTGCATTTATGTTTGACTTTCATTGACTATTTTGTGCTTATGAGTGATTTGATCTGTTTTGAGCTACAAACAATCTCACAAAAGCTACAAAGCTAAAATGAGAAGTATCAAACTACAAACAAGCTTGAATGCAAGCTGATTTCATCATTTAACAATTTTTTTTTATTTTTTTATTATTTTCTGATTTTTAAAGCTTTTAATGAAAATGAAACAATAATGAAACACTTGTGAGAATAAGAAGCTAAGTAATGAAGTTTATAAAAGCTGAAATTGTAACTATTAAACTTTAGGCTAAACTAGTAACAATAAGAGTAAATGAAAACTGAAATGATCTTATTAAAATGAAAATGAAATTACAAGCTATTGAAAACTAAATAAGCTTAATACAATTTGAAAGTAAATTTTAACAGCATAATCCTACTCTAAACTACACACTGAATCCTTGAAATGGAGGGGGTATTTATAGCCTTGATGAGGTAAGGTAAAGTGAACTTGAGGCCCTAGAAGCTCTCAGGTGTGCTTCTTTAAATCATTGTCAGCCCTTGATCACTATCCAATCATTTCCCATCAATTACGACCCTTAGATTAATTCTTACATGTCCCATCAGCCAATCATAGGCTTTAAAGCACACATATTGCCAGCGTGGAATCCTTCTACACATGTCAAGAGTATCTGGAAGCAAGCAATTGTACCATTTTGCCCTTAATTGTGGTGATTTTGTACGGAGTAATTTCTAGGGTTCATGGTGTGAACAGTAAAATCTGGGAAAGGGGTGAATTGGGGGCGGGTAAGTTTTTTTTATTATTTGTTTGACTTGTGTGAGTGTTTTGACCGAGAGGTGAGTGTGGGCCGGGTTTAAGGCATTGGGCTTGGAGATTGTTTTGCTTGGACTTGGACTAAGCACTTGGTTTGATCTTTTAAGATTTTCATATTTTTATGCTTAAAAATGTACAAGGACCATTTGTGTCAAATATGAAATCATGAGGACTGAAACTGCCATCTTCAATAAATGTGATCCAAGGGCTTTAGTTGTAATATTATAACTCATTGAGGACCAATATTGTCACTTCTGCAAAGATATCTTCAAAGGACTATTTCTGACAATTTCACAAACTTCAGGGACTAAAATTGAACATTTCTTCAAAATTCATTCAGGGACTATTCTTGAAACTTTAAGCATTCCCAAGGACTTTCATTGACTATCTGAGCTCAGCTTTGACTTTTTGACTTCATTCCATTCTCGTGCTTGTTTTTGCCGGTTTTTCATTGTTTTTCGTCCTTTTATGAAATATCCGTGCCTGTACATTGAAAATCACAAAAACACACTTTCTTTGGCAATTTGGGTTAGTTTTTGGATTATTTAGTCTAAATTTGGACAAGAAAAGGTGAGTGAATAAGCACTCATCGAAATCCCCCGGACTAAAGTATTGTCGTGCCCTCACGCAATGTGATCAAATCACGCTTTTGAGATAAATAATTTCATAACTCTTCCTACTAACATTGTAAAGTAGCAAGGAGGTTCGAAAGAAGTTACGAAATCATTTATTCCCGAAAACGCCCCGTTTTCCAATTTTATTCCTTATTCTACTTATCACTACTATTTTTGGATTTTTTCACTTTATTCTTGTGACGGTTTGTTGAACTTTCATTATTTTGCAATAACTTTTAGGGTCATAGAGTATCATGGAAAAGTGATCATACGGATAAAATTCGTCATCCTTGATTTTTCACAAGCCCCAAACTAAGCTTAAAAACGAGATCACAACTTATTTACAAATTAGATGCTAACACTACTCATAAAAGTTACTTGTGAAAACCTCTTGCTCCCATTTTCTTAATGTATCAAGATTTTTTTACTTTTGCTGAGAAATGAATTACTTTCTAAGATTGACCCAATTCGCCTCGGTTATATTTCCCAACAAACCCTTCATTTGAACACCAACTACATCGTATGATTGCATTTTACATCCTTGAGGTTTCAAATCAACTAGTAAACTCATGAAATCGAACATGATTAAACCTCCTTGTTGGCAGATTTGAGCGCACCGTGACCCGATTCATGATATTGGGGTGATTTATGGTAAGTTTTGTATCCCCTAGATGTTTATTAGATTTTTTATTCGATTTTGTTTTACTTAGCATGTAGTGCATCTGTGTAAATTGATGTCGTTGATTTTGGAATTATTATGGTTGTATTATGATTTTAGGTATTTTGATTATCTTCCCAGATGTTCAGCCTGAAAATTTACCACATAAGTGAGTTTTCTAATCCCTCAGATTGAGTATACAAGTTTGATGTGGTAGATTATGTAGACCTAATTGATTATGAAGAGTTCGTCGTTCATGAGTTGGCTAGAATTTTAGGTGAACTCAAATACAATTAGGTTGAAAATCAGAGCCAACAATTTCCATCAATAAACCATCACAATTTTAGCCTCATCTCCATTTCTTCTCTTTCTCTCTCCCTCTTTGAGTTGAAACCTGGAACACATACACTCTGATCTATCCATACCTCAAAAGTTTTGGTGTAATGCCATAGACTCCTCCACATATATACTAAATAGGATTCTCATTAGGCCAATCTTAGAAAAAACCCATACGAACTCTTGAGAGGTAGGAAACCTACTCTAGATTACTTCAAAGTGTTTGGAAGCAAATACTTCATACTAAACACCAAAGACTATCTCACCAAATTTAACCCAAAGTCGTACGAAGGTGTATTCATAGGATATTTACAAAATAGTAAACCCTATGTAGTTCTTACTAAGGAAACAATGACCGTCAAAGAATCACTCAACGTGACATTCGATGAGAGTCCTCCCCTACCTAAAAAATCACCTTTGGTAGATGATGATTTATATGAGGAAAAGGCCAACGAGGATAACAAGAAAAACATAGGAATCAACAATGTGAATGAAACCATAGAAATAGATGAAACCACCAGCATTAAGGAATCTGGAAATCACCTACTAGACAACGTCATAGGAAATTTAAACCAAAGAACCCTTAGATATCAAGCTAAATAAAACTCCGGCAGAGTACCCACCGTAAACCACAGGCTTTCATCATCTACTATCTCAAAACACCCATCAACACACACACAAACTTCTCTTTCTCTCACTAGAACTCCAACAAACTACCCACCGTAAACCACCATGGCACCATCAACTGCCACACAACAATTTAACCCACCACCATCAACGTCAAAATCCATGAACCACCACCAGATCTGACTTTAAACCACCACCAACGACGTAGAAACAAGAAACCATCAAATCCGACACATTCTTTCTTCACATCCTGCACTAATATTTTGTCAGGGTTTTTGTTAATAAAATTTATCCTAATATCAAATCAGTTTGTGTATGTGTGAATTAAAGGGTGTTCAAGATCAGTGTTTTGAGTAAAATACCACTAGTTTTGGTGTTTTTAATCGTGTTCACTGTGGTCGGTCGGCACTGTAATGGCCGGAAAAATTATAAAGAGAAGAGAGAACTTTGTTATTTGTTTTGTTTAATTTTTTTGTCTGATTCAGTTTACAAAGAAAGAAGAAAAAAACCAAAGTTTTCATAGGATTTAGTTTTGTTTGTTTGGTGGCTGATGTTTCAAGAAGTAGAAAGAGAAGCAATTTTTGGTGGATGAGATAGGTTTATCAACATAGATGTGTGTTGTTTTTGGGTGTTTTAGTTTTGTTTATGTATGAAGAAAGAAAAAAAATATAGAGATAATGTGTGTTTGGCTAGAGGTGATGGTGGGATGGTGAAAAGACACAATTACCCTTCCATGTGCATGCCACATGACCAACATAACGATCAAACTAACTGAAAAATTGGTCAAGGTACAAAACCCGATATAGGTCACAACCACAGGGACTGGATCCATTAGAAAAAAAGTAAATGGACTAAATCCGTTAAACCCGACTGACCAAAGGGACCATTTATGAAAGTAACTCTTTAATGAATGATTTTTGAAAAGGAAACACACCTTTATGTTTTATTCAAAAAAAGAGTAAATAAATAAAACAATAATAATAAATAAAAAAAATTGCGGAAATACTTTAGGCTAGTAGTTATTGTAGTAATACAAAATCAAAATCAGAAGAATTACAAAAATCCTACTATATTTTATGAGAAAAGTTTAAATGCTTACTCTTATTTTGATGTTTACCAAGGGACAAATACCCACCATCTATATACTTTGATCTAATGGTAAAGATTAACCTAAGATTTAATATGTTAACCTAAGTCCATATCTTTTTTTCCTTTCTCTTTGTCTTTTTGTCTTTCTTATTTATTCAATTTTTTTTCTTTTTTTCCCATTTTTTGTCTTTTTTTATAATTCACGATTTTTTTTTCAATTCACATTTTTTTCAGTTCATGGTTTTTTACATTTACGTTTTTTTCTTCGCTTTCATACGATTTTATATGTTTCCGTTCGTTTTATCTCACGTTTTTGTCCGTTTACGTCCGCTTTCATATGTTTCTTACGTTTTCATTCGTTTTAATACGTTTTCGTCCGTTTTCTTTCGTTTTCCTCCATTTTTCATAAGTTTTCGTCCGTTTTCATACGTGTTTTTACGCTTTCATACATTTTCATCTGTTTTCTTACGTTTTTGTCTGTTTTTTTATGTTTTCGCCCATTTTCGTCCTTTTTCATACGTTTTCGTCTATTTTAATATAAACCAAAATGTTTTAGTTAGCTAAAAGTAATATCACGTGTGATACTGTCAGTTTACATACAAATAATCATACAAGTCACTTACATTCCCAAAATAGTACAAACTCGGACCCATGCAAATGGCTCGGAACCTAATAAATATATATTTGGTGTCGAATACGGTGTTAAACCTATCGAAACATGCACACTCTATCAATTAAGAAATAAATACATTACAAATCTAATAAAAGCATGTTACAAGCTCAATGTCTGTTGTGATTTCTCATATTATCACAACATTCTTCACATTATCGCAACAATCCCTCAATAACTACTAACTACCACACTTTTATTGCTAATTTTTCGTGTATCTCATTCTCGTGCTTTTCAAATTTTTGAAAGAGAATTTGATATCACGGGTGACATCACAGATGTGTCTGCTTCTTCTATTTGTTGAATCACATGTGATATCACGTGCGATATCACAGGTGATATCACGTGCGATATCACAGGTGATATCACGTGCGATATCACATGTGATATAACATGTGTTTGAGCTTCTTCTGTTTGTTTATAAAGATGTTGTGCTTTGTTTAACCATAGCTTCTTCAATTTGTTGATTCAACCATATATATTTTCAAATCCCATTGTAAAACGTATTGAAATTCGCACAATGTATCCGTTAAATAGAAAAATCCAATCACAAATTAAATAATAAGCAAAATCACACTAAATAACTATGTGTTTAAAGCAAAATCAACATATTTAAGCTATTTAATCTAACAACTTAAATAATAAGCAATATTGCACTATAATAAACAGATTATCATTATCGGTAACTAAAACACAATTATCATCCATAAAAAGCATATAAAACATCAAAATTATAATATAAAACAAAGGTGATAAAACACCCAATAAATAATATATCATCAAAACTTTTAACAAAAAAAAAAAAAAAAAAAAAAAAAAAAAAAAAAAAAAAAAAAACCCTTAAAGTATGATTATAAAACAATAACAATGAAATATAAAAAGTGATAATATACATGACATATAATAAAGTTTAACAAGTAAACAAAAAAAATCTATCAAATAAACAAAATTTCACAAGTGATAATACAAATATCACTAGTGATAATACACATATAAAGTTCAACTTCAAATATCACTGGTGATACACACGTATGATACTTTTCACTCACACATTTCATCAAACACTTGGTGTGCATCCATCTATACAAGCAGGGTACCCGCGCGATGTGGCGGCGGGTACCCTGTAATTAAAACTTTAGGTGATGACATATAGAACTATAGAAAAAAAATTCAACCGGTATCAAGTATTAAGAATATTCATATATAGAGGAGTTGATTCTTTATAGACTCACTTTTATAAGATATTTAGTTTGATATTTTATATTCTCAGACTTGCATTACTTGAGAAACAAGGTTATTGCCTTATTCCCCCTACCATGTCATTAAACAATAAATATTGATGATATGAACGTAAATGAACCTAAGTATACATAATCATTTGTTGCAGATATACAACGGATACAACGGTTTATATGAAAGGGTAATTTCATCACCTTTTTTTTTTTTTTTTTTTTAAAAAAAATAAATTTTGAAATTTTCATATTTACTCAAATAAGCTTTAAAAATATTGTACATTATATATTTAATGATTGTATTTTGGGTAATATGAAATTAATTATGAAAGTAGTTGGAGATATGAAATTCATCCTTATATAAAAACACAAATTATACATTGTACTATGGGTCGGGTATATTATAAAATATAGCTTGTGTAAGTCTCAAGTAAAGAAAATATATTTATAATTTATGTCAAGAATCATCAATTCTTGTACGTAGTAGTATAATGTAATGTTGTTTTGCATTGCTCTATTTATCTTAAACATAAATTTCTTATGATTTCTACAAGTTAAAAGTATATATTTGCTTCGTAAAAAGTTCAAACAGTAAATCAAAATTGTAGTCTTTGTATGTTTCACAAAAACTATACTAAAAATACATATATAAAAATTTGATACCTCTTGAGCGTTTATGTAAATTTTTTTATTTTTTAGTTTTAAATCAATAGATTGTATTTTCTAATTAAGTAATGGGCTTTGAAGACCAAAAACATAGATGATAACATACATTTGTAGGGTTTTATATTTGTAAGCGCATTTGTGAGTTGTACCTTATTTTTCCTCCAAGTTTCTTGAAGATCGGTCGTTCACTCGCATCTTTGAAGTTACAGGCTTTACCAAATGCACGTCAGTGTAATTAGGCTTAAAACGGTTCTATATTCGTTACTATTTTTCACCGTTTCCTTCATGCTTATTCGGTTATTCGGATATAAATTTTTTTCTCGTTAGAGAAAACTCGGCTGGCTTTTAGATGCCAACTAATTGGCTGTATGTTTTGTCGCACTGATTTTCATGTATATTTTAACTCTCTGATTTGTATCATTGTATGTATTTATTCCAGTTTTCAATCTCTTACAAAATAATAGAAGTCAAGCCATTATGTATATGATCAGAGTATATAATATAGAAAGCTTTCTCTCATGTAAGATTTGTAATTATTATTATTATTATTATTATTTTGCAGTTTCAAATGCAAAGGAAAGTCGAGAGGCAATTTTATGAAAAAACTTGTTCTAGAGAGAAATAAAAGCTTACAGTATTAGTATTAGGCTTCTATGTGCTGTGTAACCAGAATTATTAATTGTATTTGTACATTGTACTTAATTGGTTGTATATATATTGGTGATGAGGTGTTTTAAATGATGTATTAATTGTATTTAAGAAATAGTATTTTTTTTTAGTTTGATTTGTGCTTTACATACTTGTATATCATGTTTTTTTGACTTGTATATGTTAGTGATGGGGTGTTTAAATTATGTATTAATTGTATATAATTTTTTTAGTTTAGGGTATGCTTTACATACTTGTATATTATGTTTTATAACTTGTATTTACTTAAATTTTATATAAGGAAATCTTAAAAAATTAATAAGAGAGAGGATGCAATATGCTTTATAAGTAGTATAGATAAAGCTTTTTACTCAGAAACTCAAACAAATGTAAAAAACACAACCAAAAGCATGTTACACTCACAATAAATAAATGAGAAGTTATAAAAGTATTATGTAATCAAAATGTTAAATTTCTCCATGTAATTTTCTTTCCACCTTTCGACCATTTCTTCAATAGTCATATATCACATAAAAAGATTATAAGCTAGTTCTTCTTGCCGGGATGGGCCATATTAAGTTTCATTAGACAAATTCAAATATAATACTACGGTAATATACAAAAGTAAATAGAATAACTGGGTTGGCCATAAACATAGCTCCGTCCCAGTATATATGATAGAAAATTTTAATAATAAATATTAAATATTTATTAGCATTCAAATTGAACCTTTTTTTCCCGTATTCGTGTTTGTAGGCGTCGATTCTTCCATTTTTTGTGTTCCTTAGATGATTTGTATGGTTAATCATGGTTGATTTCTTATTTTAATTGCTAGAGTTTGAATATTGCTAGAGAGAGAAACTGGGGTGAAGTGTGTGTGATTTGAGGAAAGTAGGATGACGATAGTTATTATCTAATTTACACATCTAGTCCATCTATTTTTTAAAGTATTCACATTATTAGTCCTTCCATGTTTGTTTCCTTAATATTTTTCTTTTGATTAAATGGTCAGGATGTATCCATTATTATGTAGGGAAAAATGTGTATGCAAAATAAAGTGACTTATATTTTATATTTTATTTTGTTTCTCAAATTTGTACATCAGGTCGTGATAGACAACTTTAGCTTGTCATTATACGATACTGATTTTATAACTATCAGATGGCATTTCAGACATACATATTTTATGGTGTTTGAGATATCCATAAAAAAACCTAATTCAATGTCATGCATTTATATGTTTCTGAGTTTTTGAATGAAAGAGACAAAAGTAAGCAAAAAAGATGAGAAAAAGAAATGAAGAGATAAAAATAAGGAAATGATATTTTGATTTTGTATATCGTGTTTCTGAATTAGGAAAGGAAAAAAGATATAACTGACGATTTTACGATTACACCATTTGTTGTATACAAGAGTTATGTTTTATATTAGGTCATTTAAGTAATTGTATTTATTAAAAGCTTCATAATATAACTCCTAAATTATTCCAAAAGTTTTGTAGAGAAAATTTAGCCAAATTTGCACTCCTATTGTTTTCTCTCTTTTCTTAGCCCGAATACGCATTTATTTTGTTTTCTTCTCACTTCTTATCACTTCTTTCAAAAATAAAACTCGGAAACGCGCATAGAATTCTCTCGAAAGATATGCATCCAGTAATATGCTTAACGTTAACTTCACAAGATTTTTTTTTTTTTTTTTTTTGTAGACTACAAAATCAAAGGTTAATTATGTACATGATTTTGTATATTTGTATTTGAGTAATGTATGTTTTTTGTGATAACCAACTTAGGGGCGTTTGGTTGGAGTAAATTCAAGGTAATTGAGGGAATTTGAAATTAAAATTGCTTCAATTGTCTTGTTTGGTTCACAATAAATATATTGACACAAGATTTATTTACATGAATGAGCCTAAAAGTGGGTCATTTTAATTTCTTTCCACATGGAAAGCATTTACATTTGCTTAGAATTTTAAATAACACAATTTATATATCTTGAACCAAACACTCTCTTAAGTTGGTTATGAAGAGAGTTGTAGTGACTTGGTGCTCATGTGGTAGTGGTGACCGTGATATCCAAAGGACCCGGGAATTAAGTTGTTTAAATGTAGTGACAAATTGGAGGGGAAAAATTTGTCACTGTGACAGCAATATTGTCAAGCTTGCCCATATGTGTGGAACCTACAACTATGTTAACACATTTTGTCATTTAAATTTAAGTGTCATATTTGTCTTTGGGTTTATTCGGAGTTTTTTGCAAGACATTTTTGACACAATGAGTGGCCGTTTTACAAGCACGTTTACTCGTGTATCATTTGAGCCATTGATGTCATGTTCATCTGTTGGTCGGATTAACTAAAAAGTTGTTTCATGTCTATATACAATTTCATGTAGAAACTAGTGTATGCTTTAAAATATGTGGTCAACAAAATTTTGTTTAAAAACTGTTAATTAATACTTTAATAGTACACAGAACAACCTTGCAATACTTAATTTGTTATGTAACTTATTGTTAATACAAATATCGCCTAAAAACGTTATTTATATTTTACGATCTTTGCTAAGTTTTGTTAACGATAAAATGTAAACTTTAGTTTCTAAGTAAAACATAATCTTAGTTTTAAAGACTTGCATAAACTAGACTTTTGCTACATTTTACATTTCATAAAACACAACACTTTTTATTTTCTAAAAATAGAATTGTCACATCACATTTTTGGCAAGTTTTGTCATTATACATTTATGGAAAGAAATGTGTTTGACTTACTAAGATGTTGCTTACAAGTTTAGTGTTTGACTTGATATTATGAGATGTGACATTGTTTGATTTGCAAGGAGTAATGAGATGTGACTTGTTTGGTTTGCAAGATTTATTGCAAAACCAACTGCAAGTCCGGCGGTACCCTGGGGGTACACGGGCGGAACCCTTCTGAGGGGTCCGCCTGATCCGCCAGACCTGCAGAAGGTTTCGCTATAAATATCAAGCCACAAGTTGAATTTTGGCTTATCACTTTACATCATATTTTACACACACACAATTCATTCTTTCATCTAACCTCTTAACATTTCATATGTGAAGTTTCCTTTTGTAGAAAAGAGATTCACGAGCTTACTAAAAGTAACAAGTATTCAACACAATGTTGCAAGACTTGTTAGCTTAGCATTGTGTAGACTTGTGTAGTTTACACTTCATTTGATTGTGTATTTTCAGTAGTGATCGGTTAGTATTTTAGTCCTCAAAATACAAAGTATATCGGGAGTAGTTGTACCCTTGTAAAAGAACTAACGGGAGTGGTTGTACCCTTGGTAAAGAACTCGACATCTAGCTTAGTGTCGGTAAAAGTATAAGCGACGTGTAAGGTTTTCTCCGCCGGTGAAAGGAGCCTATTGACTAGTGAAAGAAACTATCGAGTTGGATACTCGGGGCGTGGACGTAGGGCAAGGAAAAAGAGTCCCTGTAGTCGAACCACGATAAATACTCGTATTGTGGTTTGATCGTTTCTTTCATTTACTTGCATGTTATATATTGTGTTTGTGCATATATCTTTGATCAAACGGAAAGTTTCAAAGCTAACTTAACAAGTTAAAAAGATTTTAAACGGTAAACTATTCAACCCCCTTCTAGTTTTCCACAATTGGCATTACGAGCTACGTTACTCAAGCTTTTAAAATATATTGTGTTTTAAAACTTGAAACGATCCATGGATTTTGAAAATTACAAAGAAGGGCAATCTATGCAAAGACCACCACTCTTTGAAGCAAATGGTTTTATATATTGGAAAAACCGTTTTGAAACTTACGTGAAATCCAAAGATATAGATTTGTGGTATATAATCATTGATGGTGATAACGTAGTTACTAACATTAAAGATGATGATCAAAAGAAATTAATTGGTAAAAATAATGAAGCTAAAATGATGCTTTACAACGCTTTGCCTAAGAAAGAATATGAAAGAGTCTTTTTGTGTAAAACCGCCAAAGATATTTGGCAATCTTTAATTGTCACTCATCAAGGAAACTCACAAGTTAAAGATAACAAAATTGATCTTCTTGTTCAACAATATGAACAATTTGTTATCTCCAAAGATGAGATTATTTATAATGCATTTGCTAGATTTAATACTATTATTACTTCACTTAAAGCACTTGACGAATCTTTTTGTAGTAAGAACTTTGTCAGGAAATTTCTTAGAGCACTCCATCCGAAGTGGAGAGCAAAAGTGATGGCAATTGAAGAATCCAAAGATCTTTCAAGCATGTCACTTGATGAGCTAATTGGAAACCTCAAAGTTCATGAAATGGTAATGGAAAAAGATTCGGAACTAGTTAGAGGCAAGAAAGAAAAAGTTAAGTCCATTGCCTTGAAAGCTAGAGTCCAATCAAGTGATGATGAAGAATCTACTTCGGATAGTGATGATAAGGAATATGCTATGGCCGTTAGAGACTTCAAGAAGTTCTTTCGTAGAAGAGGAAAGTTTGTAAGGCAACCTAAAGATGACAAGAAAACTTTCCGAAAAGATCATGATGATAAGAAAGGAAAGGTTGAAAGAAAATGCTATAGGTGTGGAGATACAAGTCATCTTGTAGGAGAATGTCCGAAACCACCCAAGAGCAAACCTCAATAAGCTTTTGTGGGTGGTGCTTGGAGTGACTATGAAGGAGATGACGATGAGCCAAAGAATGACGACATTGCTCTCATGGCTCACAACTCAAATGAGGTATTCTCCGACTCATCTTACTCCTCTATTGATGATGACACTTTACAAAAAGAATATAACAAACTTTGTGAATTGAGCTTAAAAATCATAAACAAAAATAAAATTTTGAAAACTAAAAAGGAGTTTTTAGAAAATGAAGTTTATGAGTTAAAAGAAAAGGCCAAGAGATTAGAAAAGAGTAAAGGTATTGACACACCTTGCAAATCATGTGAAGAGCTTAAACTAGAAGTTGAGAAACTCAAAATTACTCAAAATGATTTAATAAAACAAACCACAAAGTTTAAGAAGTTCGATAAGAGCATTTCTTGTGCGGATGAAATTACGAAACTTCAAAAGTCACCCTTTGATAAAACAGGACTAGGATTTACTAAAATAGAAACTTCAAAGGGTCAAACGAAACAAGAAAAGATTGCACAAGAAACAAATAAAATTGCTACAGCAGCCTGCGGATCAGACGGAACCCAATCCAGGGTTCCGCCCGTTGGTCCTGAAGGTTCCGCCAGGACTGCTGCAGCAGTAACCCCATCCACATCGGATCGTTCAAAATTTGTTAAAGTTACATACAAAAATGGAACAAAACATGTGTTTAAAACTGGAGTAGGACTTAGTAAAAATGAATTTAGAGCTAAGACTACTCAACCAAGACCTAAAACTCCAATTCCCAAACGCCCCTTTCCAACGAGCAACTTCAACGCTCGACCAAACTACCAACATGTTTGGAACCAAAACACTCCTAGACATTACCAAACTCCAAACCACATGCCATGGAACCCTTATGCTCTATTTTCATACTTGGAACAAATTAATGGTATGCTAAACCAAAATGGACCCATGAGAAATTGGGGACCAAATGTTTGAGTGTTTTTCATAAAATAGGTGTGCCTCAAAGTTTGTTTGGAACCGGATGAATGGATTAAAGATAGCGGTTGCTCAAGGCACATGACGGGTAACAAAAGCCTCTTCACTTCTTATCACAAATGTGACGGAGGTAATGTTACGTTTGGTAGTAATGCTAAGAGCAAAATCATCGGAAAAGGTACAATCTCTCATGACTCCCTTTTTATAGATGATGTTGCTCATGTTGATAACTTAGGTTTTAATCTCCTTAGTATTAGTCAACTTTGTCGTAATAAGTATAATGTCTTTTTTAGTGAAAACGGAAGTAAGATACTTAAAGATGGTATAACCATAGCCAAAGGTGTCCTTAAGAACAACGTATATGTCATGAAGATGGATCCAACATCTAGAGACAAACTTTGTCTTACCTCATTAGATGAATCTTCAACTTTATGGCATAGACGTTTAGGACACGCTAACATGAGACTAATCCAAAACCTCTCCTCCAAAGACTTAGTTCGAAACCTACCTAAGTTGAAATGTGACCAACACTTTTGTGATGCTTGCAAAGTCGGTAAACAAGTCCATAATAGCCATAAGGCTAAAAACTTGGTTTCTACATCTAGGTGTCTAGAACTTTTGCATATGGATTTATTTGGTCCATCCGCTATACAAAGTTATGGAGGTAACTTCTACACTTTGGTAATAGTTGATGATTACTCAAGATATACTTGGACAAAATTTTTGAAAAGTAAAAATGAAGCTTTTGATAAATTTGAGATTCTAAGTAAGAAAATTCAAAATCAAGTAGGGTCTAATATTGTGTCCATTAGAATGGATCACGGTCGTGAATTTGATAATGAATTTCAATTTGGAAACTTTTGTAATAATAATGGTATAATTCATAACTTTTCGGCTCCACGTACTCCTCAATCTAATAGTGTAGTAGAACGTAAAAACCGGACATTGCAAGAGATGAGTAGAACAATGCTTATTGAACAAAACATTCCACAAAAGTTTTGGTGTAATGCCGTTGACACATCAACGTACATTTTAAATCGAGTCTTAATTAGACCATTTTTGAATAAAACTCCTTATGAACTATATAAAGGTAAAAAGACTACATTAGGATACTTTAGAGTGTTTGGGAGTAAATGTTTCATTCTTAACACCAAGGATTATCTCACCAAATTTGACCCAAAGTCTTATGAATGTGTATTTCTTGGATATTCACAAAATAGTAAAGCATACATTGTTTTGAACAAAGAAACCTTAAGAGTCGAGGAATTGTTGAACGTAACATTTGATGAGAGTCCACCTCCCTCTAAGACATCACCTTTGGTAGATGATGACTTAGTTGAAAGCCAATCAATAGAAAATCACGAAATTTTAAGTGATGACAAGGAAGATGAACTATTAAACAAAGAACTTGTCAATGTCAAAGAATCTAAAAGTCATCCATTAGATGGTGTCATTGGTAACATTAACGAAAGAACACTAAGGTCAAAAGTTCAAAATGAAATTGTTTCGTGTCAACCATTGAACCTAAAAATATTAATGAAGCCATTAAAGACGAGTCTTGGGTAATTGCAATGTAAGAAGAGTTAAACCAATTTGTTAGGAATGATGTATGGACATTAGTTCCTCAACCAAAGAGTCAAACTATAATTGGAACAAAATGGGTATTTCGTAATAAAATGGATGAAAATAGAATTGTGTCTAGAAACAAAGCTAGGCTAGTTGCACAAGGATATAACGAACAAGAAGGCATTGACTACGATGAAACTTTTGCTCCGGTTGCTAGGCTCGAGTCAATTAGAATCTTACTTGCATATGCATGTGCACATAATTTCAAACTCTTTCAAATGGACGTCAAAAGTGCATTTCTAAATGGAGTCATTAATGAAGAAGTGTATGTTGCTCAACCACCGGGCTTCATCAATTTTGAAAAACCAAATCATGTTTACAAACTTAAAAAGGCTCTTTACGGACTTAAGCAAGCTCCAAAAGCATGGTATGATCGACATAAAACCTTCCTAGTTGACCATAAGTATACCATGGGCTTAGTTGATAACACTCTCTTCACTAAGAAGAAAGATTCACATATTATGATAGTCCAAATCTATGTTGATGACATTATATTCGGATCAACTTGTCAAGAATTATGTGTGGATTTATCAAAAATCATGCATGACGAGTTTGAAATGAGTATGATGGGAGAACTCAACTTTTTCCTAGGACTCCAAATTAAACAACTAGAAGATTGTATCTTCTTTAACCAATCTAAATATATTAAGGACATGCTTAAGAAATTTGGATTAGAAGATTCGAAACCAATCAAAACACCTAGGTCCACAGAAACTAAACTCACCAAGGATGAGGAAAGCGAATCCGTAGATAGCACTAAATATAGAGGTATGATTGGTAATCTACTTTACCTAACGGCTAGTAGACCCGACATTATGTTTAGTGTTTGTCTATGTGCTCGTTTTCAAGAAGATCCTAAGATTACCCATCTCGAAGCCGTTAAAAGGATTTTTAGGTATATTAAGGGCACTACACATTTAGGTTTATGGTATCCAAAGGAACGGGAATAGACACCATAGTGTATGCCGACTCGGATCATGCCGGTGACTATGTCGATAGAAAAAGTACAAGTGGTATTTGTACTTTTGTTGGACATTGTCTCACCTCATGGTTCTCTAAGAAGCAAACGGCTCTTGCTATCTCAACAATGGAAGCCGAGTACGTTTCGGCCAAAAAGGCATGTCAACAAGCTCTTTGGATGAAGCAAGCTCTTGTCGACTACGGAATTCAACTCAACGACATCACAATTCTTTGTGACAACAAAGGTGCCATTGATCTTAGCAAAAACCTGGTTCAACATGCTCGTACCAAACATATTGAAATCCGTCATCATTTCCTTCGTGACAACGTTCAAAAAGGAAATATCTCAATTGAGAAAGTTTCTTCCAAAGACAACATAGCCGACATTCTCACAAAACCCCTTAAATGTGAACCTTTTAACCTTCTTAGGCTAGGCTTAGGACTCATGGAACCTACATTGTAGTTCTGGACATTAGAC
Organism: Artemisia argyi; assembly: GCA_030686995.1. NCBI lineage: Eukaryota > Viridiplantae > Streptophyta > Magnoliopsida > Asterales > Asteraceae > Artemisia > Artemisia argyi. The sequence continues at coordinate 73,942,593 of CM060706.1, forward strand.
AAAAATCACAAAAATCAAAACAAATCCATAACTCTTTTTCTCAGCAGGGTCGGCGGAACCCTCAGACACAACGGACGGAACCCATTTCAGGGGTCCGCCGTGTCCGCCGACCTGCAGAATCATTTTTTTGCTTATATTAAACCAAACACCCATTATCTCATACCACCACTTCCAAACTGCTACTATTCACTTTACCATCCATCCATACCTACGAATTCTTGGTCTTCCATTCATTTACATTGCAAATCAATCATCATTGAATCATCATGCCTCCTCTAATCCACTACGACCACAAGGACACCATTAAGTACCTACCAAAACACCACAAAACCAAAGGCCTTACCCCAAACCAAGTCAACGTTTTCAAAGCCTTAGAAAAACACTATGTCCATGAGGGTAGAACCATTGACCCGTCTTTCCTAGAAGGCACAAACCTTTACGCCGAATTTGCCACAATCAACTTTGAGTGTCTTTTGAATATCGATGAGTCTATTTGTCCTAGATTCATTCTAGAGTTCTATGCATCCTCCGTCCTCTCCACGGATGATTATGGTCAAATGTCTATCAACTTTAGGGTTAGTAGTCATCAAAACTCCTTCACTCTTGAGGAGTTTGCTCAAATCCTAGGTGTCCCAAACCGTGGTACTTGCATCTACTCTGACTTGCACTCCCTCTCAACTCTTGACAACCTCCAAGACCGTTTCCATCCTTATGACACACCCCTTGTCTCAAAAGATGTACTCCGTGACCACCTCTTTGTTAGGACCACCAACACTAGGAGAACCCATTCGGGAAATGAGGTCGATAAGGACCCATATATAATGGAATTGAATGAACTTAAGCCCCAATTCAAGAAATGGGAGGAAGTCCTTAGAGCCAATGTCATTAGCACAATAGGAAACCGTGACCATATCAATCTTTGCCTTTGCTACATGCTCTACTCCTTGTCCATTAGGCAACCCTTCAACCTTGCCTACTACATGGCCAAGAGAATGGCCGACATTCCCGTGCATGGCACAACGGCTATGCCGTATGGAATGCTCTTGACCCGTCCCTTTAGGTTCATCTCACCCATTCCACCAACTCCAACTGGTCTTCGTCTTGACTACACTCTCATTCCACACACCTTTGTTCCACTTAGTAATAAGAGAGTGTACAAAGCCCAAGGAAAACGTCCTCATCCTCCTACCTCATCATCGTCTTCCTCAATGAGTGAAGATGACAATTTGCCAAACTCTAGGCTCCCACCTCTCGAATACCTATCCCAACTTCCGGATATTCCAAACGAGTCGGCGGAGTTCAAGCAAACAAAGGGGATGTTTAAGAATCTTGGAAGGTTCCTTGGAAAGCTCAAGAACAAGATTGACCGTCAATGAGAGCGGGTGTGTAGGAGTGTTTGGCACTAGGTGCTATTTGAACTAATTTGGTTGTTTAAACAATGTTTGTGATGTACTTGTAGGTTGGTACAATGTTTGATACTATTTGGAACATGTTTCATCTAACTTTGATGCAGGAAGACAACTTTTAGGAAGTTGTCAAATTTTCAAGCTTATAATATTTTCACTAAGTTTAGTGAATATCGCTAGCCCCCGGTCAAAGTCATATGATATGAGTGTTTACATGTTCATTTTTTGCATTTCCTAACCAGATGTGCATTATATTTTTGATTTTAGGAGTTTTCAAAAATTTTGAAAATCGTCTCGCGGGTCAAAAACGCGGACTGCCTATTTTTGGAGCTCTGGCTGATCTGGCGGTACCCAAAATTGGGTTCCGCCAGTGCAATTTCTGGGAATCCCATAAATGGCCCAACGGACCAGGCGGCACCCTCAAATGGGTTTCGCCTGTGTATTCTAAGGGTTCCGCCAGAATCCTGCAGAATTTTTGTTTTTGATTTCAACATTTCAACATCCAAACACCAAAATCCAATCCTTTTAGATAGAGACCTATTTCCTGCAATGTGTTTAGCATAATAGGGTACTTCTTCTTCCATAAACTTAACCAAAACCATTTCCCGCCAAAATTCAAAAATAGCCATAACAACCTCAAGGACCCCTCACACATAAAGGAATGAACCCTTTTAAAGGATCCTTGAAATCCCTGAGATTTATACTCCAACAAATCCACCAAAACCACTAAGCATTTAGTGCAAAACTTGTCTTCTCACTTCACCATTTTCATTGGATTGACTTCCATGATATGACAACCCACAATTAGTTTTCCAAATCATTAGAAACCTCCATTTTTGTATGGACTAACATCAAATCCAAACACTCCTTTCCATAATCCTTCAACACTATAAATTAAGCCATCCTAAACACTATCAAATCACACCTTCTTCACCACAATTTCTGAAACTTCTAAACCATTTTTCACCATGACCAAGTCAACAATCACCTCTCAACCATCACGATCCATCCGGAAAACCGCCCGGATAAGTGTTAAACCACTATGGTCTAATCAACCCATCAACCTAAGCTCCTCATCTTCGGATGAATTCACCTCACCTATCAAAAATGAACACTTTTTGAACCTTGCATCTCCATCACCATCACCAAATGAACCCAATGAGCTCACTCCACCACCAACTAAATCACCCATTGACCCAACTCCACCAAGTGCTCCAACCCAACCATCCAAAACTTCATCACCATCACCATTACCCAAAATTGAACCTATGGAGTTATTTGGGTCTCCTCCCATATCACCACACCCTTTTGTCCAAGATCTAAATGATCTTCCACCAAGACCTACACAACCACCACCTTTTGCAAATGAATCACCAAGGTCAATTCTTGACCATAATGACCTTTTTAACCACACTCAACCACCACAACAAGTGTACCATCAACCCAAACCATTGTTGTTTCACCCCATCTACCATGACATCTATGGTCCTCTTTATGGAGAACCAAACTTTGAAAACCATGATCACCCAACTCCACCACCCTCTCAAGCTCAAACCTTTGAGTCTTTCTTTCCTTCATATGAGGATATACAAAACATGGTTGAAAACCACCTCCATCAAGCAATGGAATTTCAAACCACCTTACTTGACTCAATACCAAACCCATCATCCACCCAAGAACCAAAAACCAACCAACCCTCAAACCAAGAAACCAAAACCAACCCATTTCCATCCACTCATCCCCATGTTTGCTCAAATTGTGAGCAAATGGGTGCAAGCATCAAAACATTGCTTCACCAATTCCATGATGAAACCCGGTTTGCATTCCAACACGTCATAGAATGCTTGGATGCTCTTTCCCACCCAAACAAATCCTAGACAACCTTTGGAGGCCGTTTGCCCCAATTTAGGAAACTAGGCTTTTATTTTTCTTTCTTGGTTATTTTTTTTTAGTTTTTAGAAGTAGAAGAATATTACCCATTTCATGTCCTTTGACTTTTATAAGTCAAAATTTTACTTGGAATTCTATTTCTTTCTACTTACATTCATGCATTGTTGGTTAATCATTTTTATATTGTCATTGTGGTTGCAATGTGTGTGGAAACTACAAGCTTGGTTATATATATCACCAACTAACCATTTTTTTTGTAGGATCAAAATCTATGTTTCCCACCTTGGCACTCCTTTTAGGGGGAGTAACAAGCAAGGGGGAGCAAGTGCATTTTTTCCGCTTCGCTACTCTACTTTTTGTTTCGACAAAAAGGGGGAGAAATATATTAAACCTTCAAAACTTAATATGATTTTCATCACTTAAGTAAAACAAGTTTAATATAATTTTTTTTAAGTCTTAAACACCAAGATTTTGTGAGTTACTTAAAAACAAAGTTTATGTTTTGTCATCAACAAAAAGGGGGAGATTGTTAATACGAATATCGCCTAAAACGTTATTTATATTTTATGATCTTCGCTAAGTTTTGTTAACGACAAAATGTAAACTTTAGTTTCTAAGTAAAACATAATCTTAGTTTTAAAGACTTGCATACACTAGACTTTTGCTACATTTTACATTTCATAAAACACAACACTTTTTATTTTCTAAAAATAGAATTGTCACATCACATTTATGGCAAGTTTTGTCATTATACATTTATGGAAAGAAATGTGTTTGACTTACTAAGATGTTGCTTGCAAGTTTAGTGTTTAACTTGATATTATGAGATGTGACATTGTTTGGTTTGCAAGGAGTAATGAGACGTGACTTGTTTGGTTTGCAAGATTTATTGCAAAACCAACTGCAAGTCCGGCGGTACCCTGGGGGTACACGGGCGGAACCCTTCTGAGGGTCCGCCTGATCCGCCAGACCTGCAGAAGGTTTGGCTATAAATATCAAGCCACAAGTTGAATTTTGGCTTATCACTTTACATCATATTTTACACACACACATTCATTCTTTCATCTAACCTCTTAACACTTCATATGTGAAGTTTCTTTTTGTAGCAAAAAGATTCACGAGCTTACTAAAAGTAACAAGTATTCAACACAACGTTACAAGACTTGTTAGCTTAGCATTGTGTAGACTTGTGTAGTTTACACTTCATTTGATTGTGTATTTTCAGTAGTGATCGGTTAGTATTTTAGTCCTCAAAATACAAAGTGTATCGGGAGTAGTGGTACCCTTGTAAAAGAACTAACGGGAGTGGTTGTACCCTTGGTAAAGAACTCGTCATCTAGCTTAGTGTCAGTAAAAGTATAAGCGACGTGTAAGGTTTTCTCCGCCGGTGAAAGGAGCTTGTTGACTAGTGAAAGAAACTCTCGAGTTGGATACTCGGGGCGTGGACGTAGGGCAAGGAAAAAGAGTCCTTGTAGCCGAACCATGATAAATACTCGTGTTGTGGTTTGATCGTTTCTTTCATTTACTTGCATGTTATATATTGTGTTTGTGCATATATCTTTGATCAAACGGAAAGTTTCAAAGCTAACTTAACAAGTTAAAAAGATTTTAAACGGTAAACTATTCAACCCCCTTCTAGTTTTCCACACTTATGTTACACAAGGTTTATAACTAACACTCACTACAAATATGTCCTAAGTGTAACATGATACTTGCATTTGTACTATACCTTTTAAAATTATAAGGCTTCTCACAGTGGACTGTATATAATCGGTCGAATAAGGGTCACAACCGATATCTAAATCGGTTGCCTCCACTGTGGAGGTTGTTTGCCAAATCGGTCGCCGGCCCAAATTTATGAATATCGATTGTCTTCACGATCCATATTGAAACACATAAAGTCACATTTAATTCCAATTAAATAGATTTTATATATATGGGTCACCACTGTGGAGAGAGAAGTGAATATGGGTTAAAGAGAGAGAAAGCTGAGATGACAGCCAGAAAAATGATGCAATATTGGTCACCACTGTGCCCAGCATAAGAAACTCAACTTATCCATATTGTAAAGTGTGTTTTTCTTCCTTTCAAAATTATACTTAGTTGCGAAAACTCATCTAAAAGTTACTAGTATTGATATTGGTACCGGTTGACAAGTGACATTGTTCGTCTTATACCTCTTTTGACAAATTTATGATGCACATTTTATCCATTACTTTTCAGTTCCAAATTAATAGTTTATGTTTCTTTTTCGAGATGTTCAAATTTTATTGCCAACTACTAAAAATAGATAATAAATTTAATCGAGTTTAACATATTACCTTGTTTGAGATTGTTATTACAAACTTTAAAAAAGATATTGATTAATAAATTAAGGTTTAACTGTCATTCTATTAAAAAGTAAGAAAAAAATAGTTATGCTTTTCTTACATATTGTGTTTTTTTTAATTAAGGGACAATTATTTATGAAACCTGCTCTTTAACGCTACGTAACAGACAATTTTATATGAAATGTGTGTCACATGGGTCCAGTTGCCTAGTAAGGTTGTAAAACTGATTGTTCATATGATTCCAAAAAATAAGAGTACTTTTGTAAATTAAGTTATAATTTATGAATTTTTGACCTATAACTCTTAGTTAATAATAAAAGCCGATAACTATTATCTTATATCTTTTACATAATCAAGATTATATTTTGTTTTTCAAGTAAGAGTAAATTACACCGTTAGTCCCTATACTTTTTTAGATTTCATACGACATTCAAAAACGCTAATATTTTCGTTTTTGATCCACGATCGAGAATATGTTACGCCGCTAGTCCAAAATCATGACAGTATTAGATTTCCCAGTTATCTCAGTCCTCACGTGCATGTCGCGAGGGCACTTTCGTCCGAATCTTTTGTTTTGTCCTCTTCCTCTGTCCCTCCCTCTGGTATTTTTAATGTAGCAATCCACTTGTTTTGTACCTTTTTTTTCTTTTTGTTTAATCTTTCGTCCAATTTGTTTTCTTTTGTTTGTACTTTATTTTTTATACTTTTTCAAGTAAATATATGGTACCTTTATATACGACTATACATTGTTTTTTCACACACACATATGTACGTAGTTTTTGAAATTATTCCCCACAACCGAAACCAACATTATTCCTTCTCAAATGTCAAAAGGTAAGCAATTTTCTTATGTTTCTATACTTGATTTTAAGTTAATCTAAGTTACATAGAAATCTAATAATTTGTTTAAACCCTTTATGTAAGCAGATTTATCAAAAGATGTGGTGGTGGTAGCGGAAACAGATTCTTTAAAATAGGTGGTGGTGGAGGATAAAATTGATGAAACACGAGAGGAAGAGATTTATCAACTGATTTATTATGAATATGACACAGAACTTTATAGAAATGGGAATGGTGAAGGATTTTTTTAGTGAGGAACAAGAATGGCAACACAAATTAGATGAAGAGGCATTAAGAGAAGCACTAGCAGAATAGGCAAGGGCTAAAAAAGAGGAGGAAGAAGAACTGAAGAAACAAAGAGATTATGAGTTGATGTTGTTGGAAGCGGGTATCAATCCATATGAGAGTGATTCAGATTCGAATTATTATACAGATTAATATGTATTTTGTATTTTCAATAACAATCAGTGTTCATAATTTTCATTTATGTTGTACTGCTAGTGTCTTAAATAACAATGTCCAAGTTGTTAACATTGATGATAGCCTTTTATCCAAGTTGTTAACATTGAAGGGGGAAAATATTACTTTAAAAGCATAAACTCAAAAATAAATATTTTCAAATCGTAAAAAAATTAGATTGTTAAAGAATCAATTGTTAAAAAAAAAAAAAAAAAAAAAAAAAAAAAAAAAAAAAAAAAAAAAGATATCAACTACTTGGTAACAACAACATTGTTACAAACATTGCTAAAAAAATGTTAGATTTTTTTTGAACATCAAAAAATGTTTGTTGACAAAGACAATTTAACCAAATCTTTAACCATACACTCACTTAATAAATGCCATAAGTTTATGTAAAAGAAAAAATAAAATTAAATAATAAAAAAAGAGTTAGTACCATGGGACAGTGATATGACATGCCTTTTGCAGATGTCAGCCTTCTTCGAAGAGTGTATAATGCTTCCTTGAGAAGCCAAGTCCAAGTTGCTAGTGGATAGTCAACGCATGCATTAAACAGAGACCCCCACTTGGCCAACACGTGCACACATGCTCAATCCCTTTCCAACTTATTTACTTAGAATCCAACTGTGTGAAGTGGATAGTTTATAGATATTGCATGAGTAGTCCAAAAGTGTAAGGGTTAATTTGGGTAACATACACGTGTCACTTAAAAATTGCAGTTGTAAATATCTTGTATAAATGTAATTTTGGGGACTAAGTAGGTAATATTTGAAAGAGTGTAATGATCAACCATGGTCAAATCAAATAACGAGAGTTGTATATCTCTACTTGCTATCTCGATGCATATCAGAGATTGAAATAATGATCGGCACATTATATACCCAATTAACCTTTACATTGACCTCAAACACACTTTTACTCTCTAAAAAACTCACTCAACTATTATTTAACAAAGAAAACCTCTTTTCCAAAAAACCACATCTCAAAAAATGGCACCCAAAAGAGTTCTACCATGCAACAGACTAAATGATCTTGCTAATGTATCTGGCTCTTTTGGATTGAAAGAACAAATATTGGTTCAGTTGCAAAGAGACATAGACATGCAACTACAACGTCACATCAAACTTTTAAACAAGTGTCAGGAGGTGCTGAGAGACTCTGGAAAACGACAAGAGCTGATTGATGAGCTTGAGCTGCTCCCTTAGACTGAGACTGGAGGTCTAAACATCGCCTTTCAGAGGTTAATGATTAGGGGAGATCTCCATCATTTCAAGGTGCTTTTGGAACTGGTTGAACATGCTAGGGAAACAATCGACAAAAAGGAAACATTTAGGTCTATGCTTCGTCGAATGTAGATTGTTTATCTAGGTTAACCAATATGTTTTCAAGCTTTTGTTGATATTTCATGGACCATGATTAAAATCCTCATCCTCGCCCACATCCTCAACAATGTTCTTAATATATTCTTATGTCGACAATACAGACTCAACCCCACCTTCATGAATATCCAATTGTTTACGGAGCTTGGCTGCTTGAAAAATACCCGCGGGACCCGGTATTATCCTAACACGCTAATTTTCCTCTAAATTATCAACATCGGCGTTTTGGGTGGTGGTTGTTGTGTCACTTACGTGCCTGTTGTAGGGACGGAGGACGGGAGTTAGTTGTAGATCTGAATCATCAATATCAAGTAATTGTTCCCATTCGTCATTTGAGGGTGAATTCATAATGTAGTAATGCGTATGTAGAAAATGCGTATGTGAAAGAATTTAAAAAGGAAAGTTTAGAAACAAGTGTGTGTGTGTGTGTGTGTTGTTCAGGTGTATTTGATCTTTATTACAAATACGAAATAAGTTGACAATAATAAAAAGTCAGTTAAATAGTACAAACACAAGAAAACATTTTGGACGAAAAAAAAAAACAAAAAAAAAGGTGAAAAAGTACAAAAAGATGGGTTGCTACAATGAGAATATCAGAGGGAGGGACAGAGGAAGAAGACAAAACAAAAGATTCGGACGAAAGTGTCATCGCGTGACATGCACGTGAGGACTGAGATAACTGGGAAATCTAACGACCGTTAGGATTTTGGACTAGCGGCCAAATATATTCTCGATCGTGGATCAAAAACGAAAATATTAGCATTTTTAGATGTCGTATGAAATCTGAAAAAAGTATAGGGGCTAACAATGTAATTTACTCTTCAAGTAATTTAGCCATAAAACACACACACACACACACACACACACACACACACACACACACACACACACACACACATATATATATATATATATATATATATATATATATATATATATATATATATATATATATATATATATATATATATATATATATATATATACAAATGTTATGTGGTTTGGTGAGTTTTTATAAAAAAATTATTTTTTACCTTTTAATTATATATTAATATTAATAGCAAGTAAATTGCAAATATTAATTCTTTTTAAGAGCCCTTAGTATGAAGCGTCTCACGCTACGGGCTTCGGCGTGAGTCTATGGCACGAGATACCACACCAGAGGTCGGCTGGTGGGTTATGACGTTGTAGCCACCAGATCATGCGAAAGTGTTTTTTTTCCTCCTCTGATGTGCTTGTGTTTGTGATGTTTTATTTATTTATTTTTATATTTTGCAGGTTTGGCTGAGGAAGAAGACGACCCAAGGTGGGGTGTTTAATATTCATATTTTTTGTGTTTACAACTTTGTAGTATATTAGTTTACATTATTAGTCTATGATGTTTTATTATTTTGCAAAGTTAATCCCTTGCAGGTTTATAATTTTATGTCTTATTTTGCTTTTATGTTTATTTTTTTATTTAATGTACTTTTTTATGTCCTTCTTTTATTTTATGTACTGTGTTTTTTATTAATGAAATTAAATTTTGGTTAAATATATTATTTTATTTAAACAACGCAACGACGATACCAGAAAAACTGGTGTTATGTCAATGAAGAGTGTTTTGGTGCCATGAGCAAAAAGTGCAGAGGTGATATCAGTTTTCTCATGACACCACCCTGTACCTAGGGTTCAAACATAAAAGTTATTATTTTGTTTAAATGACACGGTAAAAAGAAGTCATCGTTATAACACATTTATGTTTGCGAGTCTTTAAATTTGATTTGGTATTGTGTAAACTCAAGAAAAGATTAACAAGTTATTGTTACAAGCTCGAATAGGATCTGAGGTCCATACATTTTCAATTCAGACTAATTGTTTCTATTTTATGAGAAATCTAAAATGACAAAAAAGTTATCCAGTTAAAATAAAGCTATGTTATCTAAAACTCTAAAAGTCACACAAGATTGGGGCACTTCAATTAAAAGATGATCCAGAATGATCATTAATAATAGAGTTAATTTCATAAATGGTCCCTGTGATCTGTCAGGTTTAATGGTAATAGTCCCTAAACTTATTTTTTTACGGATCCAGTCCTTATAGTTGCAACCCGTAACGGCTTTGGTCCTTGAGACTAACTGCCGTTAGTTTTTTTCCGTTAGCTAACAAACATTAGCAATAAAAATTTGCAACGTTAGTCCTTTATGCTAACGACCCTTTATACATAGTTTAATTTTTTTTTCCTTTTTTCTTTTTTTTTCCAAATATCTTTATACACGTTTTTGTACAAACATTTTTATACACGTTTTTGTATACACATTTTTATACACACCTTTTTCTAAATGTTTTTACACACATGTTTTTATTCACACATTTTTATACACACATTTTTATACACATATTTATACACACATTTTTATACACGTTTTTATACACATATTTTTATACATGTATTTATATGCACATTTTTATACACGTTTTTATGCACACATTTTTATACACGTGTATAAAAATGGGTGTATAAAAATGTATATAAAATGTGCGTATAACAACGTGTATAAAATTGTGTGTATAAAAATGTATATAAAAAGGTTTGTATAAATATGCGTGTATATAAACGCGTATAAAAACATGTGTATAAATGCATGTATAAAAATGTGGGTATAAAAATGTGTATAAAAATGTATGTATAAAAAAACATGTATAAATGTGTGTATAAAAACGTGTGTATAAAACTGTGTGTATAAGTATGTATAAAAATATATGTATAAAAACATTTATAAAAATATGTGTATAAAAATGTGTCTACAAAAACGTGTATAAAGATATTTGAAAAAAAAATCAAGAAAAGCAAATTTTAAGTTAAATACAAACGGTCGTTAGTATAAAGGACTAACATTGCAAATAGTTGTTGCTAGTTCGTTAGCTAATGGAAAAAACTAACAACAGTTAGTCTCAGGGAACAAACCTGTTATGGGTCGCAACCATAAGGACTAGATTCGTTAAAAAAAGTTTAAGGACTATTTCTGTTAAACCCGACAGACCACAAGGACCATTTATGAAATTAACTCTTAGTAATATGTTGATTTTTTTACTTAGTTGGTTGACAAGGATTTATTTGATACATTTTTCAGGGGTCATTTAAGCTCAAAATCGTATTTATATAATCAAATATTGCCTTAATTCGTTTCTTTTTGCATTTTAGGTACTTGGGATGAGAAATCTAGAATTCGGAGCTTTTTGGACATATTTGAACGAAAAAGTGAAGAAAACAACGAGGTCGCGAAAAACCTTCAGAAACAAAGGCTGACGGCGTCACACTTTACTAGGTGACGTTGTCACTTGATGAATTGAGTTGGATTATGATTAACACACGTTGCTTTTGAAACAAATCAGGAATTAATACTTGACGGCGTCAAGTGTATTTTCGAGTATGGAGTCACGTTTTAAGATTACAAGAGACGGCTTAGAGGACTTATAAAGGGACGACGTCAGGCATAAGCTGACGGCGTCAGAAGATAACAAGTGTCGACGTCAGAGCAGCGACTTGCACAAGACGAAACCCTAAACACGACGAGCTTACGACGTCAGAATCTATAACTTGATGCCGTCAGCAATGTAAATCTATATATAGTTTTCGAATTATTTTCATTAAGTGGTGACATCCTTTGGGATATTTTGGAGTAGGGTTTAGAGAACGATTTTCTCTGCTTTTGTTAGGCTTTTTCAATCCTTGTACCTCATGTTTTATTGAAGATAAGTTATCATTTTAATCATTTAATATGTCTATGTGTTGTTTGATTACTTGTTTATCTTTTCTTTAATTTAACATGCTAGGTTAAACTAATTAATGTTTACTTAGATCTACTGGAACCTAGTTATTAAATATTGATTTGTTATCTATTGTTTAGTTGATCGTTTCACGTTAGGCTAAGAAAACTGACTGGCCTCTTATATGTAACTAGCTTGAACTTCTTAGAAACGCAACCGTAGAGTACACTATTGGTTTTTCTCGTTTTATTTATTGCCTGAATTGCGGCTTATAACTCCTATAAAACTAAATAGACTTTAAAGTTTTTAGGGGAGACTAATGTTCATAGAGTTGGGGACTTCGGCACCTCCCCACGACCAATATTAAGGAATACAACGCTTCACCTAAAACAAGGACGTGACAATTCAACAAATCAGTAGGAGATAACTATGGAGTAATTTTATCTAAGTGAACACATTTTTCCCATCATAAGAGTTCACCAATTTACTTTTCTTGTTTTTAGTTTAATTATTTTATTTTAAAGTTTTATAAGTAGACTTGGGTTAGTTGACTAGCAACTAATTCCACCTACCCTTTTAAAAACCGAGATTATTACTGCTTGCTTTCAAAAAATTATAAAAATACAAAAAGAATCATCTCTCACCTCTAGACCTATTTCGTCATACATCTTGACCTTTGAACAACTTTTGCGAGACTATTCCCCTAGAGAACGATCAATCCCCCGGACTTACCTATACTGCACTACAACGGTTAGGTACACTGCCTAGAGGATTTTAAAGCTTCGTTTCGAGGTCTTACAAATCTCGCATCAAGTTTTTGACGCCGCTGCCGGGGAATAGTTAATCTATCTCGTTTAGATCTATTCACTAGATTCCTATCAAGTGAGATTTTTATTTTTCTTTTTAGCTTTCTTTAGTCTATCTTATTCTTCGTTCCTTTGTTTGTAATCTCTTCATTTACCATCACCAATGAAGTCATCTTTGATGCCATTGACCCACCACAACAACACCAACACCAGGACCCACCAATTCACCAAGACCTACTCGAGCCACCTAGAGCCTGCACTTTAGGTGAGTACTCTAGACCAAGCCACCAAGGCTATCAAAACACCATTGAGCTTCCTCAAAGAGCTAATGTGTCTTCCTTGTGATCCGACACCATCCGGTTGGTGCAAAGGGATGTGCATTCCATGGACTTTGTTTCGAAGATCCAAACCAACATATCAAGGATTTCCTTAAAATCATTGATTCCATAGACCTTGATGTTGCCACTCAAGAAACGACACACTTGCGTCTCTTTCAATTCTCTCTATGTGACCAAGCTAGTCAATGGCTTGAGCATTTATCCGCTGGATCCATTACATATTCGGATGATCTCACTTCTCGTTACTCCCTCAATTTTTCCCACTAGGGAGAACTACCAAGCTAAGAAATGACATCCTGATGTTCTAACAATGTCAAGGTAAAACTCTTTACAAAGCGTGAACTCATTTCAAGGACTTACTCCAAAACATCCCTCATCATGGCATTGATCTTTGGCTTCAAATCCAAATTTTCTAGGATCATGTCAGCTATCTCACCAAGCGTGCTATTGATCAAGCGACCGGCGGCAAATTATGAGAGAAAGATGCGAAGGAATCATGGGACATCATTGATGAGCTCGACTTTTATAGTAATGAATCCTGGGATGATCCTCGTGATTTGACCAAGATGGTCAACGCCATCTCATCGCCTGACGAAATCTCCAACCTCTCCGAAGAAAAACTTTGTGAACTCGAAAAAAGGGTCGACTAATTACTTGAAAAACAAAGAAAGCATTTGAGCTCCATTCAGGCAACGGTCAACTCCATCTCAAACAAGAAATAATATTTTCGTAAATACGCCCGTCCTTCTTCACCTCTACACGAACTTAACTCTAATTTTGAAGATTGGATGAGAGAATATATGTCGGCACATTCTGAAAGGTTGGAAAAATTTGAAGAAGCCGTCTATAGACAACGGGAGGAGATGCAAGAGAAGATGACGGAGATGATGAGTTTATTAAAGGAGTATACTAGGATGAAAGCTCCAGAGAAGGTATTGGTACGAAAAGAATGTAACACTCCCCTCACCAAATTCGTCAATGCGATGTCCATTGTCCATAAAATAACAATGGGGTTGAAGGACAAGTGAGCAACAAGGTGGATGGTGATGAGGCCGACGTGAACATGGTCGATGATGAAGATGGAGAATGCAAAGAGGTCGTAAATAATATGCCATGTTCAGAGGAGGAAAAGAAGACAACCCAAAACAACGGAAAAGTGAAAGGACGATTGAGGAACCACCAAGATCTCAACCCTTAGGATACTACTTGAAACACGACATCAATAAGAACACTATTAACAGTTGGATAAGAAATTATAGGTATAACAACCCATCAAAAAGGACTTTACGGGAAAAGTAGATAAAGAGGTATATGATACGTTACCCGCAGGGCCCTTATATGAGAGTCTTCTTAAGAAGAGTGTGGCTAAGAAGCAGATGGTTTATGGGAATTTCAAAATACCTTGTAGCATAGGAAATTTAAAATACATGGATGCATTAGCCGACAAAGGTTCTGATGTGAACCTAATGCCTCTATCGATCTACATTAAGCTAACTAGTGATAAGCCGGCTAACACCAACATTAGGCTTTCTTTAGCAAATCACTCTTATGTGTACCCTATAGGAGTAGCAGAAGATGTGTTGGTTAACGTAGCAAGTTTTGTGTATCCGGATGACTTTGTGATTGTTGATGATAAGAAGGATGAATGTATGCCAATAATCTTAGGAGCACCATTCCTCGCTACGGCAAGAGCAACTATCAAATGCGGAAGAGGAGTGATTATGCTTAAGACAGGATAAAAAAAAAAACTTACATTCCACATGATCTCACGTTATGTGAACAAATGTAAGAGAAAATGAGACTTGACGAAAACTTTATAGCACCCCATAATCACGTCAAGCAAAAAATTCTTTCATGCAAGGCAAAGAATTAAAAATTACAAGGAATCTGAGATCGAGAATGAGAGATTGAGGAATGGGAATTCTACGGGACATTACGTTGCAGGGCATCACTATTCCTTGTATAAGATTGAAGATAACCATGAAACTGTGACGGAGGATGGAGTCACGTAATGGGCCTTGACTTTGAGTCTAGCTACAAGACTCGTTAATAAAGAAAAGCGCTTCTTGGGAGGCAACTCAAGCTTTTTAATTATTTGCTTGTTTATTTTATTTTGTTTGATTTCATATATATGCTCTATCTTTATTGGTTTATTGTCCATGTCTCAAATAATTTGTGAAAATGCTTTATTTTGTCTTTAACTTCGTCTTAATTACATATAAAGGTATTTTACAAAAAAAGGTAAGTGTAAAGAAGATCACATTTGTTTACAAGAACAAGTCGAACATGAACAATAACAAATAATGATTAGCATATATTTATGTATTTGTTTAGAGTCAAATGCTTGTATCGAGTCACAATTAACGTTTCACAGAATTACTAGGTTTTAATTATTAGACTTTTCCAGAAACAAATGATTACATCAGGGTTTGCACCCGACGGCGTCAGGTACTGTAGCAGTACAGTTTCCAAATATTTTGTTTTTCTGCTGAAACTTAAATTTTTGAAAATTTCCAGAATTTTTAATTTATAGGAATATGTAGACATTTATTTTGCAAGCATTATATCTTACTTTGCTTTCTAGGATTAGTTTTAATATATATAGTGTTAACCACCAATTTTTTTGCAAGGTTTTGTGTTTCGTTTTCTTAGTGAATCATAGGTTATATTGGACAAGAAGATAAAAAGGAAGTTGGATGTGCATTGATTGATGTTTATTTTCTTGGAGGAGGATTTAACCATATTTTCACATCGTCCATGCCGAGCAAATTAGGGGGGTATTAGTTTCTTTCTCTATTTTATCATAACTTTTAGGCTTTTTAGGAACATTGGGGACAATGTTTGATCTAAGTGTAGGGAGGGTAAAATGGGATACCTTAGAAACTATAACTGCACTTGATTTTTGTTTTGTCTTAGAGTAAATGTGTAATAAAACTAAGAGAAATACTTGTTAGGGAAAATTTGGCACCAAATTTAAATTTTTTTACAACATATAGGAGTGAAACTGTAGTCTTAATGAGCGTCTCATGGATAGGAGTTATATAGCTAGCACAAAAACCCTTCCACTAAAAAATTTCCACCCAAAATATGTGAGGTTCGCCTTTAGATTTTTAGGGGAAAAAAAGCGTTCGCCTTTAATGCTTATGAGTGTACCGGTAGCATATAGATTCTAGAACTTGCGTTTGTGATGCATCCCGAGATCGCTAGTGAGACTACATTCGTGTAGTTAGGATTTGCTAAGCGATAAGAGGCATTAGGGTAACTCTTGTTTTAAACCTGTTTTATAATTATATTGGCTTCATTGGTCAAGTAACTTCCCACACCTTTGCGATGTACTCATCTTTAGTTCATGATACCCCTAGTTCACCCCTCAGAGCATATCTTTCGAAGTTCTTGTGATATTTCGGTGGATTCTGAAATATTAATGAAGAACATTTTTTACAATCCACCCCCAAATGTACACCCAAGTCACCTTAGCCTACCTTGTATGCACTCACTTTTAGTGCATTATTATTACAAATTATATGTTTAAACCCTTTGTCAATTGTCTAATTGGTTAAATGATTGCTAAGTCGAGTCATATCTTGTAAATACAATTTTGGGACGATTGGGACTCATGGGTAAAGTACTAGAGTTATGGAGTGATGGGGAAGAATGTCACGTGTTACCCCCATATATACGTTATTGTTAAAAGTACTCCACGTGTTTTGATTTTATTAATTTGGGTCATTAGTTAGTTATTTGTAAAAGTATGTAAAAGTTGAAGTGTAGGGAGGATGCAAGATCTCTTCGGTGTATTATTTCCGATAGTAGTGAAAAAGTGTATGAAAAAAATGATGATAAAAAGAAAAGAATAAAAAATAGAGAAAGAAAAGAGAAAAAATATACGGACTACCATCCCCTTTCTTTGTTTTTGTTTAAGTTAAGATAGTGTCATGAAAAATACAAAAAGAGTTATCAGTTAGGAAGTTGAGTCGAGTCTTGGCTTCGCAACGCCTCATTGTACATGTAATTGACCAAAATAATTGACTTGCCACCAGTAAAATTTCCCTTTATCCAACAAACTGTGTTTTTCATAACCTTACACCTAACGTTACAACCCTTTAAAAAGACCTTTTTGATAGTTTATCCTTGGTACTTACGCCAAAATGGTGGAGGTTTGATCCGTTCTCAAGCCTATGGTAATCTATGTGCTATGACAGGTAGAGAGTGTTATATTTTCCTTTTCCACATGTGTTATATAACTTTATACACCCGAGAATGTGAAAATCAAAACACTTATTGTGATGTGCTAATATATAATTTCCGTGCTTATTTTGACTAACTTGGAATAACTGTTTTTTTTTTTTTTTTTTTTGTAATTACTTTTATATTAATGTTAAATGACCCCTAACTTGTAGATTGATTAAAATAAAAGCTCATTTGCTTGAGGACAAGCAACTCCCAAGTGTAGGGATATCTAATAAGGATTTATTTGATACATTTTTAAGGGGTCATTTAAGCCCAAAATCGTGTTTACATGATCTAATATTGCCTCAAATCGTATATTTTTTGCATTTTAGGTACTTGGGACGAGAAATCTAGAATTCGGAGCTTTTGGACGTATTTGGAAGAAAAAGTGCAGAAAATAAATAAGTCGCGAAAAACCGTTAGAAACAAAGGCTGACGTCGTCACGCTTTACTAGGTGACGTCGTTACTTGATAAATGGAGTTGGATTATGATTAACACATGTTGCTTCAGAAACAAATTAGGAATTAACACCTGACGACATCATGTGTATTTTAGAGTTGGGAGTCACGTTTTAAGATTACAAGAGACGGCTCAGAGGACTTATAAAGGCACGACGTCATACATAAGCTGACAGCGTCAGAAGATAACAAGTGACGACGTCAGAGTGGCGGCTTGCACAAGACGAAACCCTAAACACGGCGAGCTGACGGCGTCAGAACCTATAACCTTACGCTGTCAGCAATGTAAATTTATATATAGTTTTCGAATTATTTTCATTAAGTGGTGACATTCTTTGGGATATCTTGGAGTAGGGTTTAGAGCACGATTTTCTATGCTTTTATTACGGTTTTTCAACCCTTGAACCTCATGTTTTATTGAAGATAAGTTATCCTTTTAATCATTCAATATATCTATGTGTTGTTTGATTACTTGTTTATCTTTTCTTTGCTTTAACATGCTAGCTTAAACTAATTAGTGTTTGCTTAGATCTAATAAAATCTACCTATACTACACTACAACGGTTAGGTATACTGCCTAGAGGATTGTAAAGCTTCGTTTCAAGGTCTTACGAATCTCGCATCATTTCAGTATGCTTTGATCAAAATTTCACTAATAGTCCCCATTCATATTTTATTATGTTTTTTACCTTATCTATACTATTTATAATGCATGAATATTTATTCTTGAAATCTTGAATATTAAAAACTTAAATTACCTTTAAGTATCTCTTAATACACATTAAGGTTGATCGATTCTAAACTTGACAACTTTTTCAAAACACGCATTATATTAATTTTAAACAACACACGCTTTGTATTTCAAAAAAGATACGCTTTGCATTTAAAGTCAAACCATAATCATGATTTAGCAACTACGATTATTAATTTTCCGCTAAACCCGTTGCTTTGCGCAGATATACGTCTAGCTAAAAAAAATGTTAGTTTTACCAGTTAGACCCTCACATGCCTTTCACATGAGGCTACAATTGTAATCGTACATTTGCTCTAGAGCAAATATAGGATTACGATTGTACCCTCACGTGAAAGGCACGTGAGGATCATTAGTGGTAAAACTGATATACTTTTATGAAGTAAAGACTAGTAGTGCAAGTAGTTTCAAAATAGATGTGGGTGGTGTAAGGCTAAACATTTCTCTCTCCGATGACTTACAGACGATTTTTTACCACACCAACACGACCTATACTAAAAAAAACATACCTCATAAAAAATACATTTTAATTTAATTAAACACACATAAACAAACACAAAAGAAACACATGACATCGGTCAGTTCTAAGATAGGGAAAAAAAGTAATCGACCGATTGACAATCAAGTCTCACAGTAAGGGGATCGACATGTGATTTGGTTGAGTTGCATTACAGTGAGTAGCCTAATAAAATTCGAATGGGACTACATGATGACCAACTAAGTAAAAAACTCTAATATGTGATTTAAATTATTTCTATATGTAGATGTTAATAATTTTAAGAGTTTGTTAAGTAAATGCTTATATAGACAAGCTTTTTGAAACCTGTTTCGACTCGGACGGGTTAACCAGTTCCGGCAAAAAAAATGTTCATATAACAGGTTAACCGGTTACACCTGCTGAGTTTTAAGTGACTCGGGTCAACCCAGTTCTTGTAACGTTTGGTTTTTTTCATTTGTTTTTAAATAAAACTAGTTAATTACATATATTTGCAACATTATTTAATTTTTAAACGTAATGTTTGTTGTTAAATGTTTTTCTAGGCTCAATATAAGGATTTGTCATGATTTATACATATATATATTTTTTTCACACTTTTTTAAAATAAAGTTTTTTTTTTTTTTTTTTATAGAAAACCAGGTTGACCCGGTGGTCGAATCGATAACTCGGTAATTCGACTGAGTCGATTAAAAACCCGGTTTTCAAACATTAATACAGACATTAAAAATCAGATTTCAACTTTGTAAGTTTTATGACTATTTTTCAAGTCCCAACCTCACTTCCACATCCCTACTACTTATAAATACCTTATATTCATTTTTAAAACTTAAAATGAATTAAAATTTATTAATTTTAGTGTATTATTATCCTTTTAATAAAAAAATGGTAGCAACATTTACTACTAAATTAATATTTTCATTATTGTTTAATTCTTAAGCTTTTATCATTTTTTGTTTCTAACTCATATGTTTTCTTCTCGCAATAACTATAAATTGAAACTGTATACATTAAAGGTCAAATTAGAATCACGATTTCACTAGTATAATTATTGCCGTTGTACACCGTTACTTTACGCCGTTATTCATCTAATTATACTCTAACAGTTAAACTTTATATTTCGTTTTATTTTTAACTTCATACTCGAATAAGTAATAATAAAACGTTTTAGGTATATCATTTAGTGTTTAGGGTTTTGTTAAAGATCTTTATAAAAATCACGAGATTACGAAAATAATATGAAGATCACCAAATTTTTGACACATAAACATTAGTCAACGGCCCACTCACTTACGGCTTATGTTTTTTTTCCTATTGTTTATTTTTTCAATTTTTATTTATAAAATATTTGCAGAAAGCTTCTTTTATTCCCAACTGTCGGCTTATGTCGTGCTCAACTCAAATTCTAACACGTGCATACAAAAAAAATCATCAAAATGATATTATGTCTTGGGGCAGTGGCAACCTTTCGTCAAAATCACATCGGCAAAGCTTGCCGATCGGCAAGACCCATTGCCAGTGGCTCGACAAATACTGATCGGCACTTCAAACGGGGTATCTCACCGATTCGGTATGTTCTCTTCCAAAAAAAAAGGACCGTATGGTATTTATTAAAATCGACCGTTTATGATGTTTTCCAAAAAAAAAAAAAAAAAAAAAAAAAAAAAAAAAAAAAAATCCCTTTAAAATCTCACATTTTTTTAAAAATACACACACAATTTTAAATTACTATTCCACAACTATCAAATCTATCTCTTTCAAGAAAAAACAAAAAAACAATGGAGCCTAAATCAAAATGTGGTTCAATCTCACACAAAGGTCGAGGACGTGGGTCTCAATCACAATCCGGTCCATCACAATCCACACGTCCGCAACTTCATTCACAACCAATTCGTCCCCAAATTCCACCTCAACCTTACCATCCCCAACCTCCAACTCAAAACTATTATCCTCAACATCAACCTCAATCACAACGGCAATATTATCATCAACCTCCTCCAATGAATCCGGCCAATTATAATATATTAATGACTAGTGAATTTGATCCATTCAACGACTACCGTGACGGTCCATCAAGACGTGAACCAAGTGTAGAACGTCAACTACCGCTTTACAATAATGAAGATGACGAAATTGAATATGTTTCCGAAACTCAATTTCCAAATACAATGGGTAAGTTTTAAATTTTTTAAATTCGCTATACATTTTTTTTAAGTCGTATATATATTTTTTTTAAACTCGTAATATTTTTTTTTATTTTATATTAAAATCATAATTTGTAATTTTTTTTAAATCGTTATATATATAAATTTTGTATAATCGAATTTTTTTCTTTTTTTTTACCTCGTATAACTTTAATTTCTTTTATTTGGTATACATAATTGTTTTGTTATTAATTAGGTGGAGAAGAAAATGATGATCGTGTTGATGATGTTGAAGAAGTTGAAGAAATTGAAGAAATACCAAAACCGACGAAAGCGAGAAGATGAGGTCGCTTTGGCAAAAGCTTGGGTGCATATCTCGACTTGTCCAAAATTCGGGAATCAAAAAATGTCTCTAAGATTTTGGGGAAGAATCCTTGAACATTTCACGCAAAACGTGCCAAATCATGAACGAACACACTATGGCTTGAACACAAAATGGAAAAATATGAATGCCGAAATGAATATTTTTAACGGCCTCTACGTCCAATCGGTATATTTTTCAAGCCTATTTTATTTTATATAGTTTGTATTTGATATGATTGTATTAATTTATATTTATTACTTTTATAATTGTTGAATATTCTTCGAGATAGTGGTTGTGACGATCTAGACGTGATGAAAAATGCCATGGCCGATTCTTGGAGCGGAAGCTATTTGTTTGGCTTTACATCCGTCCCAAGGTATCATTTCTAATACATTCGTAGGACAGGCTTGGACACATTGAGTACACCCAATACACGTGGACAAAGTGGACGTGTTTTGATGATGAGGGGTCCTTAATTTGGATTCCGCTACTAGTGTCCCTAGTGTCCTTCCTAGGTGTAGTTAGCACTTGGTTGTTGAGGGCTTTCAACAAGTTGTCAATCTTATTGGTCATCTCCGTTTGTTGTTGATTGAATTCGGTTTCAAACTTAGCTATGCGAGCTTCTTGAGATGCCATACACTTGGACATCAATCCTTCAAGATTATTGGTACTACCATAGTTATTGGAAGGATTGTTGTTGAAAGTACGGTTAGAGGGTGGACCATTTGGTTGGTAACAATTAGGTGGATTGGAAGAGTTGTTTTGGGGCATGTTTTGGTTTTGTTTCCACCTAAGGTTCGGGTGATTTTTCCAAGAAGGGTTGTAGGAATCACTGTAAGGGTTTGACTCAGGTTTGAAAATGTACCACTTGTCTCCCGCTTCGTCGGTACGCGAGGATGCGCAATCCGCAAAAGCTTGTCCGGGGAGTTCCACGCAATAACGAGTGTCATGGGGACCACTACATAATTCACATGAAGAAGTGATTTTGTTCACTTGGCTTGAAGGCTTAGGAGCTTCGTAAGATTTCATGAGAAACTTGACATGGTCCTCAAGTTCCATGATCCTACGGTCGGGTGTGCTAAAATTGTTCGAAGGCAAAGATATTGCCTTGACCGTTTTGTTCAAATCACGGGGATCATTCCAACTTTGTCATAGAGAGCAAGATCTTCTATGAGTTCCCATGATTCTTCGGCACTTAGGTCACGTAGCTTGCCACCAGCCGATTGGTCAATGGTTCGCCTTGTGGAGAGATCGATATGGTCATAGAAGATTTGGACTTGGAGCCAAAGATCTATGCCATGGTGAGGGACTTTTTGGAGTAAGTCCTTGAAACGAGTCCATGTTTTATATAGAGTTTCACCTTTACATTGTTGGAACATCAAGATATCATTTCTAAGCTTGGTAGTTCTCCCCGGTGAGAAAAATTAAGCAATGAATCGGGTGGTGAGATCATCCCCATGAGGTAATGGATCCCGTGGGTAAACGTTCAAGCCATTGACTAGCTTGATCACATAGAGAGAATTGGAATAGGCGTAATCGGGTCGACTCTCTAGTTGCAACATCAAGGTCTATGGAATCTACAATTTTAAGGAAATCCTTGAGATGTTGGTTAGGATCTTCAGAACGAAGTCCAGGGAATGCACATCCGCTTTGCACCAACCGGAAGGTGTCGGATCGCAAGGGGGACACATTGGCTCCTTGAGTGAGCTCAATGGTGTTTCGATAGCCTTGATGGCTAGGACGAAAATACTCTCCTAAAGTTCGGGGCTTGGTTTGCTAGTGGTGGGTTTTGTGGGTGGTTTTGTTATGGTGGGTTGATGGGTTCAAAGATGTTACCACCTTCCATGATGTCGGATGGTAAGGGTTACGAACAAAGACATAAAGAAATAAGATACACTAAAGAATTTCTAAAAATAAAAATAAAATTTACTAGAAAGGAATCTAGCAAGTAGACCTAATAAAAAGAAATCCTAACCTAGACAATAACTATTCCCCGGGCTGCGGCGCCAAAAACTTGATACGTGAGAATTGCGCTCTCGCAACAGGTTTTACCTCTCAAGGGATCTTTAGAAGCTTACAACCCCCACCAGGCAGTGTACCTGATCGTTGTAGTATAGTATAGTGACAAGTACCAGGGGATTGATCGTTCAACTCAGGAATAATGTTGCTAGGATTAGAAAGCCTACTAAACTAGGTCTAGAGCTGAGGGATGATTCTTTTTGTATTTTTATATTTTATGAAAGCAAGTAAAAATCTCGGGTTTTGAAGGAGTGGGCGGAATTAGTTGCTAGCCAACTAACCCAATTAATCTAAAGATACAATCAAAATAAAATAAAAGAAATGAAAATAAAACTATTATACTAATGTGGTGTAAACAATGATGAGGAAAGTTGTGTTTACTTAGATTTCATTACTCCCTAGATATCTTTTACAGGTTGATTAGCTTGTTACAATTGCATGAATGACGGGTCATATTCCTTAATACTAGTCGTAGGGCCGTGTACAATATTCTCTAACTCTATAGGATCCTACTTCACTCCTATGTCGAGCCGTTAGAAGCTCTTAACATGGGATCATTAGAATTCTCCTACGCATTAAATACAACCAAAAATCGTAGTACACCTCCGATCATGTTTCTTAAGACGTTCAAGCAAGTTACCAATGGAAGTCTGCCATTTTTCTTAAGCCTAACATCGAATACAATCATTTGTAACAATTATAAACAAACAATCAACCCATAATTAACATCTAGGTTGCACAACATCTAAGCAAACACAATGAAAATCTAGCCTAGCATGTTAAATAGAAGACAAGCGTAAGATATAATCAAACAACACATAGACATATTCAATGATTTGAAGGGATACTTATCTTTAATTGAACATGAAATATTTAAGGGGTTGAAACCATTGAAAAGCTGATAAAATTCGGACTAGGGTTTATTCCCTCAAAGTAGCACACTAATGAATGAAATTTGGAAAACTATATATAGATTACACATCGTGACGGCGTCATGTGTTAGACCGTGACGCCGTCAACTCGCCGCCATAATAAAATCGTATTGCCTAGATCTATTTGTGACGCCGTCATATGTAGAAATGCTCTGGGCCGTCACTAGTGTTTGGACCCTAACGGCCTTGGGTGACGCCGTCAGGTCTTAGGCTTAAAAACTCTCGGGATCGTCACGTGTATTTTCCACTTCCACCTCCTTTGTAACTCTTGACGCCGTCATGTAGAGAGTCTTGACGCCGTCAGGTACTATTCCAGCAAGGAAAATTGAGACTTTGCCGTTTTCTTTACTTTTATGCTCCAAAAACGTCCAAAATGCTTCCTTTTCCAGATTTCTCTCCAAAAGTACCTAAAATGACAAAAAGAATGATTTAGGGCAATATTTGATCAAATAATCACGAATTCGGGCTTAAATGACCCCTTAAAAGCGGTACACTTTTCGCCTCATCACTTCTCCGCCGGTTAAAAGAGCTTGTTGACGTAGTGCTTAAGAACTCTTGAGTTGGGTACTCGGGGAGTGGAGTAGGGCAAGGAAGGTGTCCTTACAGACGAACCACTATAAATCATTGTGTCACGGTTGTATCTCTTTCTCTCTTAACTTTGTTGTGTTTATCTTTTTTCTTACTTATTTGCATTGTCCATATTTTATCATCAAAAGGTTTCCACCTATAATCGATCTAAAGTCTTTGTAAACTAAATTTTAAATCGGTAAAAACTATTCAACCCCCATTCTAGTTTTCTATAGTTTGTTTGACGTGGCTCTTCGTTCTGCCCTGGAGCGTATTGTCACTGCTTTTGGCCCATGGTTTGACGATTGGCAATAAAGGCTTGCTACTTTATCCTTCGCATTTGGGGGGCTTCGTGTCTACTCTACAGGTGATGTTTTGAATTATGTCTTTCTTGTGTCGCAGTTGCAGTCTACTGGCTTGCAGACTAAGCTTTTTCGTCATGTTGGTGTTGTAGCTTCAGGACCTACCTTTGATAATGATTTGAGTGTGTTTAATACGACTATGGAGATTGAACTTTTGAGTAATCCAAGTGAGATCATTGCCCACAAACTCATGAAAAGCTGGCAGATATATATTTCACACGTGTTACTAAAACTGCAGAATCCAAATCTCCTCGCTTGTTTTCTATATTGAAGTCGTGTTTTGCTTGCTTCAGGGTTTTTGTTGGGGATATTTGTGGAAACCGTATTGTATCGTGTGCTGGTATTGTTGGTATTAAACACCGACATAATGTTTTGCACGATACCATTGTCGATGTCTGCCATCGGTCTGGAATTATGGTAAGGAAGTTGATATTGGTTGGGTAGTGGACGTGACAAACCCCTACGTCGAGCAGACATGTTACTCTACTATTGGGATGAATGGCTTGATGTGTGTGTTTATCTGACTAGGTCATCGCCTTTGTTTCAAGATAATACCTGTTGACATACTATCTACTTATCCTCATGCATATACAGACAATAATTAAACATCCTATTGACACAACCAAGCCATTATTTATTGTTGATCCGAGAGCCACTTCGGAATTGGTTTAGTGTTTTTGTTGGGGGAATTCTTTAAATAAAGAAAAAAGGAAAATGAAAAATGAAACAACGTCGTATTAAGGCATTATTAAACGGCGTCATACGTTGGCGAGTGAAGTGAAAAATTCAAAACAATGTCGTTTTGGAGTTGCCTTAAATGACGTCATTTTCACTATAAGTGTATAATAAACTAATATTAAATTGAATGTTTATTTTGAGGAAAATTCTGAATAAAAGGTTAATATTTAATTTGAAATACAGTAGAAACTCTATAATATAATATACTTGAGACCACCAAAATTTATTAATTAAAAGAGTCATTAATTAATCGATAAATTAATAATTATTAATTTATATATTAATTAATATTTTATTAATTTATATATTAATTAATATTTTATTAATTTATAGTAGAATATTTAGTTTACAAACATCTTTCAAGCTTTCACTTAATTATTGTATACAATGCATGTATATCAAATGAACGGCCCAATTTGAAAGAAACCTTCAATCTCCTACCTTATTATGCTTCTTGTGTTCAATGTATCACTTTATGGACATTAAAAATATTTTCTATATAAATACAAGATCAAAATAGGTTAACACAAACAAATCATACACACAACATGGCTTCCCATCTTAAAGGTGTGAAAAAAAACAAAAGACAATTGAGTCATTTTTCAAAAAACATTCATAAATCATTCATGTAATATGCTATATATAAGGAATTATTAATTTATATTTTATATAAGGTCTAAAGAAATTATCAAAAATGTATTATCTTATAATTTTAGCGAATTGTTAATTTAACACTCTATCCCCGAGTCGGGACTGGCAAAAAATATTATCTTAGAGAGTTTATTAAATAATCGACTATTAATTTATCGAGTTTCTACTTTAGGAGGAGATATGATTTAACAAATAATTTTATTGATTATTATATTGCTTCTTTTTCATCTCTAAAATAATCAGAGATTCTATTAAACCTGTCTAATATTCACGTACTAATACGATCCATAGTTACTGATGTTATTAAGCTTCTTGGATATATAGAAGGTGAATAATGAATATAAGTGATAACATTAGCATCACTTAAAAAAATAAGGTGAATATTATAAAGATGTTAAATTATACTCATTAGAAAGTTGCCATATATTTATTTATATTAATATTAATTACGAAAGTTGTCATATGTTTATATAATCATTAGTATATAAGCAATTGAAGACTGAATTAAAGGTTCAAAGTCATTTAACCCCAGCCAGCTATTGATCTCTGCACTTTTCGTTAAGGTAAAACATGTGTTTTGTTCTTTTTTTCTCTTTGGACGTCAAACTTACAATGTTATTGTATATCATAAATACAACAATTTTACATGTTAAAGTATATGTTGATTCAACAAGATCGAGTCTTCACTATATGTCGTTTCAAGTTGAATGCATTTTGGATTTTAATTTTGTTCTTCGAAAGCTTTTTCCTTTAATTTTTTGTAATTTGTGTCTCAATATACTCAGGTTCATTTGAATGCTTCGAAAACATGTGTATGAGTTGAAAACATAGAAACCCGAATTCTGATCATTTTTTTTTTTTCTTTTTTTCTTTATCTTAAGGAATAGTTAAATCGTAATGGGTCAAGTTGCAAGTTATGCCACGCAGAATGAGAGTCGGAATCGAGATCCAAATTATAACGAGAAGGATAGTAGACTTTGTCAGAAGTATAAAGGTAAGTGTGGGTTTATGTGTGTGCTTTTTTTTATATATTATGCAAAATGACTTTTTTTAAAGCTCAATATGACGATAGGTGACAGTTAATATATGTACACAAAAATAGACAAATAGATCAAATTAGTTTAAAATCGCAGGAATTTAGTAATACTTAATCTCGTAAAGTCGTTTTGTTTAAACAGTTGTATTTCTAATTAAAAACAGGATTTATTAAACACCTTCGCATTTAGTATCATCTATTCGGTTTAACATACAATTCCATAATTTCGTTGTAAAATTAAATTAACGACGGTCGAACTATACAACTGTAAATAAGCTAGCTAACAAGTTACCATATCCAAATTAACGACTATATCGACGAAAGATGGTATTACGGTTTCATCATGGGATTACGTGCGTAAGAGTTTACTTAATTATTTAACCGACTCTATTGATGTAGTGCCCATAGTGGAGCGGTTTAACTTTCCATTTATTTATTTACCCTTTTCGATCGATCTAATAATTATAATGTAGCTAACTATATATATACTTTAACATCTTCTTCTTATTCTCGTTCTAAATTATAATATCATCTGCATTCGCAGCTATGCTTGAGTTCTTTTTTGGATGGAGCGATGCCTCAAAGTGGTATTATATCATCTCTAGCTACTCTAGTGTTTCTTTAAGGAAAAAACGGTTATTTTCTTTTTAATATTAATTAGCTTATAATTAGGTAATTTATTTGATGGCATTCATGCATGCAGCAAGAAGGTGATCAAGAAAGCAAATCTTCGTTTGAATCAACTTAAAAACAAAAGACGTTGTATGGTTAAACAGTTGAGAGACGACATCGAGTCACTCATCAAAGTAGGCGAATTTGAAGCCGCCTTCGAGAGAGTAAGTACATTAATAATGCCATCATACATTCTGTAATTTTAATTTATTCCTGATTCCAGTTTGTTTTAGCTAGTTCTATCGTAAACTAAATAAGCAATATAATTAATTATCTAATTATCTTTTCAGGTTGATCAATTATACAAGGACGAATGCATCATTGCTGTCTACGACCTTATAGCTCAGTTTTGTGCGCGTATTTTTTTCCACCTCTCCTATATTCGACGAAACAAGTATGTGCGTATAGTTTTAAGAATTGTTTAGCATGAAAAGCTTGTTTCATACATGAAAATGCTTGTAACAGCTAGCTGAGTATGTTTTATTGATATATAATTCATACAATTGATCATTTTCACCATATTTTCTTGTTTTAGGAATTGTCCTAAAGACGCTATGGAAGCAATATCAAGCCTCATTTTTGCATCAGCAAGATGTCGTCGGGACTTTCCCGAGCTTCTTGCTATACGAAGATTATTTAGCAACCGATATGGTGAGACTTTGGAGACCGAAGCTGTCAATTTGCTTCCAGGAAATCATGTGAATATTCAGGTACATATATTGGAACTTCGTTTGTAATTAAGTTTTTTGTTTTAAAACATAATCTATGTAATTTTAAAACTTACAGAATTTAATTATAACATATATCGATTGATATGATACAGATAATTGAAAAACTATCAATTAAAAAAGTGTCAAATGAGCTGAAGTACAAGCTGCTTAAGGAGATTAGCAAAAAAGTGGTACAAGCAACACCTTTGGTCGATGAATTTATTTCCAAGCAGGTATTATGTTCTTCATATTAACTTGTACGTAAATGGTCTAAATATATATCAAGCCTAGTATGTGCGTAAATGTTACCTAGAATAATTGGTCATATTAAAACCACAAATGTGGCTTATTATAGAACCTTTCCTATGCAGATTAATAAAAGCAATATGAATCACGCTGCCTTGGTAAACAGAACCAAACAGATTGCACATATTGACCTCGATGATGAATCCACGTCAGATAGTTCAACTATCGTTATTTATGAAGACATTCAAGAATTTAAATAACCGTTGAACAAGGGTAGTGATCAAAGATTTTTCGTCTTCTTACCATCGCCTCACCGAATTGTTGAGGACATTGATATGGAGAAGTTTGAAATCTCCACGAGACGTTGCTCAGTTTCAGTTAACGAAAATAACTTGCCACTATCAGGCGACGAAAAGACTATGGAACGGGGAATGAGTATGCCTTGTGAGCGTTCCACTACACCTCTTCATGACGATTGTCTAAGAAAGTCGTATTCTTTACCGCCATCATCACCTCATGTTCACCCCAAGCTACCCGACTGTGACGTCATTGAAGCCACGTTCATGGCTCTTAAGAGAGAAACTTTGTTAAACCGAAAATCCATGAGTTAGTAACGATGTATGTTAGATTCATGTTGCTTGATATAGATATGTATTGTATGATTTCTTCTAATATATTTTTACTACCATTTTTTTTAAGAAAAAGGAAAATAACAAGTTAGTGGGCAGATGAAAAAAACGTGGGCTACAAGCACATGTGGGCTTATATAGTTATATTGTTGAAAGTTGGGTTCTTAAAATGATACATCCTCGTAATTACATGCCTAAAAATCTCTTTAATGATATAATGTCGATCACATGTTCAAAAAAAGATATAATGTCGATCAAGCAAACTTTGGAGTAAACCCCTGATTGTCTGTCCCTTGTCGGATGTCGATTATATGTTGTTTTCGACTTTTCGGTACTGCATGGGATCTTGCCAAGTAGTGCTAAGTCTAATGGTTTTCCGCTTTTCGGTTCTAGCTTCTTTCTCAATGTTCTTGTTTTGGGTCAGTTTTTTCTGAACAAATTTTTTTCTTTCAGAAGTTTAATACAGGTTTGAAGGGAGTTTGTAAATTGTAATTGCACTTAAATCTTGATGGTCATGTTATAGTGGGTGGGCCTCTTTGGGTGGACTTGATTTTTGTTCGGTATGAAAGTTGCATATATTCATTCACATAAGAAAATGAAAAATACATCTTGTTTGAGTTTTATATCTAGAATCGTCCAATATATATAAAGAATCCATTTCTTTATGTCGTAAACTATATAATCACAGAAAAACGTCATCTCAGTTGTTTTAATTTGTGACTTGATTACAAAGTGTGAAACGTTTAAACTATTTTATCTTGTGTACTAATTTAATTACCACAGTCGGAAACTTCTCAAAAGAAATATCTTCAACGTTACCGAGGGTTTTATCAAACTCGACATGGACCATGTTCTTTTTTTCATGTAAAAATCAAAACGGAGTTAGGATTATGTATGAAGTATGATAAGCAACTTTGTCTATATCACTTTGCATGAACCTTTTTCTTTTCAGAAAAATTAGAAGGTTTTTTCTAAGGGCAAATTCCGAAATCAGGACATTTATTTTTTGAGTTTATTTATTGAGTACAAAATCAACCCCATTTCCCAATTGCGATCCCTTTAAATTTGTTACACGTGTCCCAGACAAAATAACATTGCCAATCATTGCAGCCCCACCCCACTTGCACTTGTCCCCCAAGTGGCTTTTGACTTTAATTTTAGATCGTGCGAATTCTGATCGTGCGATCGTGCAAAAGTCGGCTACCCCATGTGCCATATATCTTGGAAAAGACCACAAATCTTTTGGAAAGATTTTCTTCCTATCTATCTTTTGTACTTGTCTTTTGTCCTATTGTCATCTAATTTTTGTCCCATTACCCTTTTTTATTTTTATCTATTTCCAAAACATTAAAAAAAAAAAAAAAAAAAAAAAAAAAAAAAAAAAAAAAAAAACATAACCGATTAGGTTTAGGTTTCTCTCAAAAAAAACATAAACGATTATTTTTCTCTCTTGCCCCAAAGGTGTTAGTGGATCGGTGTTCATCAGCTTGTGCAATGGATCCTAGTATTCACGTAAGTCTAATTGATGCTTAATCGTGTTCTGCTGAAGCTTATGTTTCTAAGCAGCTTATGGGCTAATAAGCCCTTGTTGAGTTTTAATTAGGGCAAATTCCCAGATCAGTAAGATTATCAAAGTTTTGATCTTATTACTATTTTTTATTTTTCTATCTTTCTAAACCATTAAAAAAAAAAAAAAAAAAAAAAAAAAAAAAAAAAAAAAAAAAAACTTTGAACGATTAGGTTTAGGTTTCTCTCAATATCAATCCTTCTTGCCCCAAAGGTGTTAGTGGATCGGTGTTCAATAGCTTGTGCAATGGATCCTAGTATTCACGTAAGTCTAATTGAGGATTAATGGTGTTCCTATAAGCTTATGTTTATAAGCAGCTTATGGGCTAATAAGCCCTTGTTGAGTGTTTTTACAATAAGGGTAAAATTAGGGCAAATTCCCAGATCAGTAAGATTATCAAAGTTTTGATCTCATTGAGGATTAATGGTGTTTCTATAAGCTTATGTTTATAAGCAGCTTATGTTTATAGTTGCTATGTCGATATATTTTTTGCGTAATGTAGAAGGAAGTTGTTTATAGTTGCTATGTTTATAGTTGTTTTGCCAGGTAGAATTATATTTGCAGAATGGATAACTGTATAAGTTAGTTTTGCGTAATTGTGTAGTGATGGAGGATTAAAATTAGTTTTTGTTTCGATGAGCCAATAGGTAGAAATGTAGGCATATCGATATTATTTGCGTAATGTAGAAGTTTGTTTCGTGTTAATGTATAGTGACGGAGGATTAAAATTAGCTTTTGTTTTGATATTATTTGTGTATGTAAGTAAACGTTTAGGTAACCAGGTAGAAATGTTAGCTACGGTGATATATTTGCGTAATTTAGAAGGAAGTTGTTTTGCGAAACGCTTAGTGATCGAGGATTAAAATTAACTTTTGTTTTGATGAGTGAGGTAGAAAACTCCAAAGTTCAAATTTTCTTACAGGCAAATGATCAATTTCGGAGTAGCTGCAACAAAACTGACTGTGATTATATTTATAAAGTCATACCACTTCCACACTCGTGTACATAAGCAGCTTATTGATTAGGGTTTGTTGACAATAGTTAGTGTTATTTTAGAAATGCTTATTTGATTAGGTTTTAGTTTTACTGTATCTTGAAGTTTATTTAGTGTATCTTGAAGTTATTTCAATAAAAACTTCAGTTTTACTTGTTTAATATCATTCTATGCCAATTAGTTAATTTTCTTTCCAAAACTGCTTCTTATCTTATGTATATTTAATTTTCTTTCCAAACTTCAGTTTTACTTGTTTAATATCATTCTATGCCAATATGTTCATTTTGTTTGCCTAAGTCCATAAGCAGTTTATTAATTAGGGTTTGTTGAAAATAGTTAGTGTTATTTTAGAAATGCTTGTTTTTGGTGTCGTCAAGTTGGGCATTATGACATTTTAAGAAAACTAAAATTTTCCTTAGTTATTTAGTGTATATTTAATTAGCTCTCTAATGTCGCCGAATCTACTTCATTAATAAGTATGTTCATGACATTTTTTTTTAGCGATAAAAATGATAGTAAGAACATGTTTTCTAAGGACTTAAACCTCAATTATAGCGGAAGATCTATCTAACGATTTTTGGTTTTGAGCTTCAATGCTTTATTTTCAGGATACCGTTTTATACAGGTTGGTGTTTGATCAAACACCAACCTGTATAAAACGGTATCCTGAAAATAAAGCATTAAAGCTCAAAACCAAAAACCGTTAGATAGATATGCCGTTATAATTGAGACGTCTTCAATGCGAGAATGATATAGTGTGGACTGTTCATGACATGTCACACTCCTTCATTATCGCATTCAAGATGAGTGATGTTTCTTAGACTATTTTCTTTACTAAACATTTGTAACGTTTCATCTCAATTTGTTAAAAAAGATAAAGTTAGTGTGTAAGGGACTAAATGTTAATGCTAGTATAATGTTGTACTTGTTTTTGGTGTCGTCACGTTGGGCATTATGACATTTTAAGAAAACTAAAATTTTCCTTATTTATTTAGTGTATATTTAATTAGCTCTCTAAAATGTCGCCGAATCTACTTCATTAATAAGTATGTTCATGACATTTTTTTTTAGCGATAAAAATGATAGTAAGAACATGTTTTCTAAGGACTTAAAGCTCAATTATAGCGGAAGATCTATCTAACGGTTTTTGGTTTTTAGCTTTAATGCTTTATTTTCAGGATACCGTTTTATACAGGTTGGTGTTTGATCAAACACCAACCTGTATAAAACGGTATCCTGAAAATAAAGCATTAAAGCTAAAAACCAAAAACCGTTAGATAGATCTTCCGCTATAATTGAGACGTCTTCAATGCTAGAATGATATAGTGTGGACTGTTCATGACATGTCACACTCCTTCATTATCGCATTCATGATGAGTGATGTTTCTTAGACTATTTTCTTTACTAAACATCTGTAACGTTTCATCTCAATTTGTTTATGTTAATGCTAGTATAAGGGACTAAATGTTAATGCTAGTATAATGGTGTACTGATGTTGTGTAAGCTTTACTATGGTTTACTTCACAATCTTAATTCTTTTTTATTATTTTTTTTTAGGTTGTTAATGCCCGGGTTACCATAAGAAGTAAGCTTTACCTGCTTGGAAGGATCCGAGCGCGCCTAAAGGACAGGGGGGGAAATTGTTACAATATGTTTAAAAGTAGTGTTTTCGGCCCATGGCTTGATATTAGAACTGAAGATCATCACAACCATGTTCTGAATTTCCTTCTTTGGCATCAAAGGAATGTTACAGATTCAACTTATGACACCCCCTTTATTTTTGACTTTGGCCAACACACAATACAGATGGGTAGGAAAGACTTTTGTCTTATAACAGGCTTTCGCTTTGGTGACATCTCTTTAGCCCATTTGAAGAATGTTAAGTCTGCTTTCATGAAGCGTGTGTTCCCCGGTCTTCCCAGTTTGAAGGGTGAAAATCTTTTCAGTTTGCTTGAGTCCAAAAAGTTTAAGCAGATAGCTGAACCCGATGCTGTGTGTGTTTGCCTTCTACTAGCGGCTGACTTTTGTTTTATGGGTCAAGAGATGAGGCATGTTATGGTCAAAGAGATAGTATCTCTAGTTGATGATCTAGATGAATGGAATGCTTTTCCCTGGGGAGAGCATATGTGGCAAGAATTCCATGAACGGAATTGCATGTCGGTTTCTAACAAAAGAAATGATTACATGGAAGAGTATGCAATGAAGGGGTCTGCATACCAGGCAGTGTATAACTTATGGGGATTTGCTTTCGCATTGAAGGTTAGTCTCACTTGGATTAGTTTTAGCTTATTAAGTTTATTTATACTTATTTTTGTTGAAGATCACATGGTCTCGTTATTCTTAAAAACCACTGTTTGAATCTAACTGAATGCTTAATTTACTATACAGATTTTTGTACTTGAAAGCTTTCCTGAGTCAAAGTTATGGTGGGACAAAAAACATAATGCTCTTCCACGGGAGATAGCTTGGGGTGATGTGAAAGCGTTTAACAAATCAGAATATAACAAACTTTTTTATTCAACCACACCACCACAAAGTATCATTCCAACAGCTGCCGAGATGGCATCAGTGTGGTGGATCTCAAGTTTGGAGTATTTTGACAACCCATGCGTATCAAGTTCATGAAATAACAAAGCTGTTAAACGTGACAAGATGAAGTATAGGGTTTGTCATAAGTTTGATTAAAAAGTGATTCGCACCTCACTACGCATCCGTACCGAGGTGCATACAAGTGTAGTGGATGAAGGTTGTTCTGATGACAATGATTCTAGTGATGTGGAAGTGGATGAATCCCTCAGGCACATGAGCAAAAAAGAACTTTTGAAGTATGTGGCGAGTATGGATGGTCGTTTAGCTGCAGTAGAGAAGTTAGTCAAAACATGTAAGGTTCCCATTGATGTTACAGATCGAGTGGTTAACCAACCTGCTAAAGAGTCTGCTGATGAAGTATCCTACGATGTTGAGAAGCTAGAGGTGTGTGTTACTAAAATAGTTGTTAACATATATGAATTATTATTTAAGTATTTACTAATTTTTTGACTTTTTTTTAAAGTCATCTGTTAAGGAGCCTATGGAAGAGGATGGTGATAAGAAGATGAAAGGCGATTATGATGAAGATCATGGTGGAAAGGAGCCTATGGAAGAGGATGCTGTTAATGAGCCTATGGAAGATGATTCTGTTACTGTTTCTATGGAAGAGGATGCTGTTAAGGATCCTATGGAAGATAATAGTGTTAAGGATGGTGTTAAAGAGCCCATTGAAGAGGATGAGTTAACGGATTTGAATTATTTTTCCTCCCTTCCGGATAATATGGTAAGCTTGTTTTACAACTGTCACAGATTGCATTCTAGTGCTAAACCCTTGTTTTGATGTTAAACTCAGCTCATTTATACCTAAATCAGTCCAATACATCAGTTTACAAGTTGATGTAATGGTTTAGTGGATTGTTTCAAGCATTTGATTCATAAAAGTTCCATATCAGTTAACTTAAGGGTTGTTTGGTTCAGCAAGCTTACCTGTGCTTGAAGTTGTTTTGGTCAAAACATTTAGTCTACTTAGCACACATTAGGTCCATTTAGGTTAGTAATAGCATAAAATCAGTAGGTAATTTGGTATAAAGTCAAAATCTAGTTTAAAGCTCATCAATTGCATACTCAGTGGAATTTTGTTTTGTATTATGTTATAATTCCACTTATGTGTATAACTGCATTCCATAAACCTTTAGAATGAAAATTCTGTTCTATCAAAGCGCAACTTATTTGGGAGTCTTGATTTGAAAAAATTCACCACATGGGAGAAGTATGCCTGAGAATATTTAAATGAATATGGGTTGTCTTATCCCAGCTTCAGATATTGTTGTCTTCAAAGTTAGAGTGGGATCAAACCACTATCAAGTAAAATGACATAGCTTAAATTAGTCTCATCTTAACTCAAAACAACATCATCATTAATCTAGGATCTTCAGGCCATTGGCCATATTTTGCAGGCTTGTATCTTGCTGCCTAGTGGACCCCACCATTAGATCTTTGGCTTTTTAAGGAGCTGAGCAGCTCAACTTTTGAGGGCTTAGCTTATCTTGGGTCCTGGCTTATTTTCCCTTAGCTTATTGACCCCATACGTTATTTATTACTGTAACTCATTTATTACTTCTAGTTGTCGTCGAATACTTGTATTAGACTTTAAATAAGTTTAGAATTGTTATAGTTAATACAAGTTTGAGAGTTATAAACGGTTTGGTACTTTGGTTGCGAGTTAATGATTGTACACTTATTACGGCTTTTAGTTATCATTTGATTTGATTTTAGTGTTGTTAGTGAATTTGCATTTTGAATAGTTAGAGTAGTCTGATAACTTGCGTATAAGCTAGATGTTACAGTAATAGCGTATATTTAGGATAGTGATTAGTGAATATATGGTTTTGCTGCGATTTCATGATTTTGCACCTGATTTATTTCTGTTTAACCATAGTTAGATTACACTTGTGGACTATAGTTCCTTATTATTCTGATACGTGACCTTTCTTCCTGATTAGAAGTTGATATAGATTTACAAATGCTTGACAGTGTCACTTACGGTAAAGCATCTGATGAGTAGTGGTTACTACTACAAATTCACAGTTCACTGCTCATGATTTTAGATACGGCCTTATTCCAGCTTTGGAAGTAGATATGAATTTATGTTTGTCATATCCATATGTCTTCGTAATACTGATTTTCATGTGATAAAATTTAAATAACATTGGCTATTGCTTATTGTTTGTCGTGTACTAAAGTAATTGTTTTATAGTTATCTAGATTTATTCTTTAATGGTTTAAAGCTCTTGATATAAAATTTCACTTTGCTACTAGTGTTACTCATCTTAAAGCAACTAAGTTGATCAACATGAATGTCCTTTGATAGACGGCTTAATCAGCAGTGGCTATTGATTATGATTTGCTGTGTAGTGATATTTGTTTGGAATATTTGAATTGTTGAATAAGTTTAGAATTGTTCCTGTTAATTATGGTGTGCTTATTGCGATACATGATTGGCAGTTTTTTGCGTTATTAATGGTTTGGTTCTATGCTTGTCAGTTAATAATACGATAGCTGATATAATTCAGATAGTTACTTTATGTATTCAACAGTGATTGACTATTTCAAGCTCATTGTTTATGGTTCCTTATTACTATTATGTGGCTTTTTTCTGCTTATTGAATCTATTGAGGTTTATGTATTAAATTTGGATTATGTTCTTCAGCTATTGCCTACGCGCTTTACCCTTGGTTTGCATTCTAGTGATAAACCCTTGTTTTGATGTTAAACTCAGCTCATTTATACCTAAATCAGTCAAATACATCAGTTTACAAGTTGATGTAATGGTTTAGTGGATTGTTTCAAGCATTTGATTCATAAAAGTTCCATATCAGTTAACTTAAGGGTTGTTTGGTTCAGCAAGCTTACCTGTGCTTGAAGTTGTTTTGGTCAAAACATTTACTCTACTTAGCATACATTAGGTCCATTTAGGTTAGTAATAGCATAAAATCAGTAGGTAATTTTATACACAATTTCAAAGGTCCACAAATGTAGTGGTTACTTAGATTTACTTGTATCTTAGTTTCAGGATACACAAAATGACGCGCAACAAGATTTGGGCCCTACTCCGGATAACTCAGGGATTAATGAGGTATGCAAATCTAAGATGTTGTCTTTTTTCTTTTTCTTCCTCTCTCCACCCCCACCAGAATCCAAAAACCCAGATTTCATGATCTATTCCACCATAAACCACAACAATAAACACATTAATCAAAAAACGAGTAAAACCCTAATTAAAAACTAGGGTTTATGAGACGTTAAAGAGCCGAAAGTCAAACAATAACAACCCAATATAATCAATCAGATATAATAAAATATATGTGATCAGTAGCCTTTGAAATCCAGAATAAATTAGCTTTTTAATAAGTTAGCGTATGTACACTTTTCTCTTCATTTCGAATATGGGACTGAGGTAGGTTTTATGTTTGGTTGGTGGCTATGTCATTTTGTAGTACTGATAAGAGTAATTGATGCCGTTGTTAATTGTGTTGTCTTTTAATAGCTTTTAGGGTGTACAAATGTTAGAAACCTTGCGTATGTTGATTTGTACCTTAATAGTAATATTAAATTGGATAACACTGATTTGTACCTCATTTTCAGGTTGACGCGGAAACCGCTTTGTCCTCTATTACGGGTGACCATCACGTAGAGATTGATTTGGTATGCAAATTTGATGTGTTACATTCAACATATATGTCTTGAGTTTCATGATTAATTGCATAACACTGATTTGTATCTCATTTTCAGGACATGCAAATGGATGATGTTGTTAAAACTTTAAGGGTTCCCTTCGAACGAGCAAGAAAGAAGGGCAAGCATCTTTGTGATCCATTCACACCTCCCCCACCCACCACGCCAAGAAAGTCAAAAAAGGGTCGTCCTAGATCCAGGGTCTATAAATCTGCGATGCAAAATCTGATTGGAACGGATGGAAATGATATCGAGTTTGAACCGTGGAGAGAGGTACGTATACACTTTTTATTTTTTTTAAACCGTATGTAGTATTTTAGGGTAGTAATCATTGTTTAACATTGAAATGTTTCACAGGAATTGACGCGTCCAGAAGGTTCATTTGCCGGCGTAGTCACTACGCCGCCAGAGATAGCCTTGTTACTGCGTACAAAAAAGGAGATGAAATTTCAACTTCCATGGATTAATGGAGAATTTTATAACAAGTTTTGGGTTGGTTTAGTAGGCAAAGACAGATGCAAAAGAGGCTGGCTATCTGATTGTGTACGTAATTAATTACCCGTTTAATTTATATATGTCATTTTCCTATTGTAGTAATTAATTTATTCCTACTTTTAAATCGCAGCACATCGATGCATGGTTTATGTATATATGGCACTTTAGACCTCAAGATGCTGATTGGGTGATGGTCGGCTCATTTTTCGACTTAAAAGTTCTTTCTCGAGACGTCCCCCTTTATTATGCAACTGGCAAGACGTATGGTGTGCCTTGGTGGGCCGAAAATGTTGAAAAGGTAAGAAGTCCATTTCTACCAATTTGTAATTATGTCATTTAGCTGTTCTATTTCACGCACCACTAGTGATGCTTAGGTTGATAAACACGTAAGAAGTCCGAATTTGAACAAGCCTTAACCCCTTAGTAAGCCGGACCCACTAGTGATGCTCGCAATATCCCCTGCATTAACTGTGTGTGGAAAACATATATGTCTCGGTTAACTTCTAATAGCAATCGTTTCCTCTAATATTGTAGGTGTACTTTCCAATCAACGAGCCCAAGATTCATTGGGCATTGGGAGTATTGCATCTTAGTTCAGGGGTAGTTACCATATATGACAGCTTGCATGGTCTAGATGATGAAGGCAAATCTTGGTGGGTTACGTGGATGGAACATTTTGCAGCTGTTATTCCCCCATACCTTGAAAAGGCTGATGTGATGGCAAAGAAGAACATTGATCCGAAAGGTTACTCAATTACCTTTAGGTATGAAGAAAATGTGCCAATCCAAAGTGGTTATTACGGAGACTGTGGTATATGGGTCTGCGTCTTTCTGTACCGTTTGACACACAATCTTCCGCTGATGGTTGATGATTCTGCTGCCTTTGCTCTAGCATATCGTGAACAGTTGATAGCACACTATTGGAAATACAAGAAGGTAATTTCAATTGAATTACCTTCCCCACCTCGTCGCAAGAAGGTCCTCACTCGAAACAGTTGATATCGTGAACAGTTGCTCTAGCATATGTGGTGTTGTATGACAAAAAACAATTAGTCTGTTTAAGGTTGCTTAGCCAACCTCTAATATTTTGTAAAACAATTATGGTCGGATAACATTGCATCAGCAGGTAGGTCTATGAACAAGGTCATTTGGTTATGCAACTTGGTTGCATAACAGTTTATGTTGCGTAGGCAGTTTAGGTTGCGTAGCCAACCTACATCTTTTGTAAACAATTAAGGTATGTATATGAATGTAGTTTGGTTTGTGTAAAATCCCTACCCTCGTAGGTAGCTTTTGTTTGACAAAAAACAATTAAGGTATGTATATGAATGTAGTTTGGTTTGACAAAAAACAATTAGCTTTTGTAAACAATTAAGGTATGTATATGAATGTAGTTTGTAAACTTAAAACCATTCCATGAAAGTTAACTTAATACCATTCCATTTCATCAACAATACATACCAAATAGGCCATAACCATTACATCACTGAGTTGTTCAAAACCCAAAAAAATTTGGCATTTCGCATTACATCATCCCTAAATGGCTAAAAACAAACGAAATTGGCCCGTAACATAAAACCCTTAAACTACATAAACTTTAATAAAACTTAGAAAGTCCAGCTGAATTTCTTCAAACTAAGATTACTTCAAACTAAGATTGCCCATCTCGTCGCAAGGTGCAGCTGATTGAGTTATTTTGTTTTGAGGAGTCTTATACCATTCTAGCTTTATCTTGAGTTCCATTAAAACATTACATATCCTAGATACTAGGTGAAACGAGGGTCTCCGTAAACAACGCACCATTAGAACACAGAAAAGAAGTAACGGGATAAAAACGGTCAAACCACATCAAACCAGTATCGACTTCAAAAATCTTCTGAAATTTTGCCATCACAAACCACTTATTTCCGTTTGTCACATAATGTGTTATCGAGCACCATGTATCGAGTGATATTGGAGGAAATGAGTGGATGTGGTACCATGTACCTTGTTGAAGGGTCCACATGTCAATTGTCATCTCACGAAATCCAGTGGCAGCAAACATCACTAGCTCATCTTGTGCGTCCACTAAAAGAATATAAACGATTCCTTGTGTAGGAATCGGTGGAATGTTCATCATCTGAAATTGCTCTGTATTTACATCAAAAGATATCATGAAATTGATACCTCCAACAACTGACTCGCTAACAGTGAAATAAAGATTACCACCACATAAAGTACCAGATGACCAACAGAAACGGGTGGTTAGATACTCAGCTGGTAGTGTGAGAGATATATTTCTCCATGATTCGTACCTCCTAGAATACACATTGACCGCAAGCGTAGCATTCCTACGCCTTATATACAAGACTTTGAAATCATCATGCGTGTCGGTGTAACGATCAACTG